>NNCF01126005.1:1357913-1471558 GCA_002313205.1 Laupala kohalensis
ATATTTAATTCCTTGAATAAAAGATTAGAAGAGTTTCGAAGGTGAGATTTACAAATTATCCGAACTATCCTCTTCTGAATTCTGAAAGTTTGAATACTCTGACCGGAATTAGCCCAGAAGGTAATGCCGTAACGTAAATGGGAGTAAACGTTTGCAAAATATACGCAACGGGAAATACGTGGACTAACTGCGTTAACTAAGATTCGGAATGCGTAACACAATTTGCTTAATTGGGAATTAAGATTGTCAATGTGACAATTCCATTTGAGGTAGTCTTGAATAAAGAGACCTAAGAATTTTGTATTCGTAACAGTTTTTAATTGTGTTCCGTTTAAAGAATGAGAAACCTGGGGTAAAGATTTTGTGATACTATTGTGAAATGACATAGACACTGTTTTGTCAGTGTTTACAATGAGATGATTTGCATGGAACCAAGTTGAAAGATTAGACAAAACTTTTTGAGCATTGGCGTGTTTAGATAGTAAATTAGTGTCATCAGCAAAAAGAATTATTTTGCAATCTGATGTGGATGATGACATGTCGTTCACATACAATAAAAAGAGTATAGGGCCGAGAATTGATCCTTGGGGTACTCCGCAAGTAAGTGGCTTTGTTTCTGAAAGACAACGCTCAAGTATTTTATTTTTAGTATAGGATATTTCTACTTGTTGATATCTATCTTTTAAATAAGAAGTTAGCCATTGATGTGGAAGTCCACGAATGCCTAAAGANCACGAATGCCTAAAGAATGCAATTTGGAAAGGAGAATTTCGTGCTCGATGACACCGAATGCTTTGGATAAGTCAAGAAAAACACCCTGAGGATTTTCTCCACGTTCTAGAGATGTGGTAACATCGTTTAAGAAGGAAAATATGGCGCTTGTAGTGGAAAAGGATTTCCTAAAACCGTGTTGATCGTCAGAGAGAATGTTATATTTTGATAGAAACTTGAGTTTCATTCTTTTTACGCTACTCAACCCTAAAAGCGTCCATAATGGAACACATATAGTGCACATTATTTTATAGTAAATAACTCAATTCAAACTCTTATAATCTACGGGAACGACTTTTTCAACTTCATCTGTCTGAAGAAGTCATTGAGAGAAAAACTTTTAAAAACTGCATTTATTTCGAAAATGACAAAACTTTAAATGGAAAAATATCAGTGAGGTAGGTGCATAATATTTTTCAATGTAGTTCTTATTTTATTGTTTTTTGAGAGAATTGAAAGAAATTATGATTGAAGTTTTAATTAATGTGAGAAGCATTGTATTTTATTTAATGACTTTTTATGTTATAAATTTATGAGACACGACTACTTTTTTCAATTCTAAAGATCTGATACACGCTTTATACGTTTTTACTTTTTTTTTCTGCGAAGGAAGTTAATAAAAAACACTTTGTCATGAACTCAATCTACAATTCCTTTTGAATTAATCTCGATGATCTTGGCCTCCTTTCATGTACATTGTACTTCCCTCTGCTTTCACCTCATAATTAAGAACTTAGCTGATATTTTCAACCAACGTTTTGTTATAAATTCTTAGAAATAATCTTGTTTTCATATAACGTCTACCAAAGTTAAGAAATCATTGCATAACAAACAAAATAGCTAAATAATGAAATAAAATATCGATGATTTTTCATGACGAACAAAATCTTTCATATGAACTGGTACTGAAATATTTTTCACCTTTAATAGTCTGAGGCAAAACATATAATCGTAACATTCTCTGGATGTATTTCATGATAAAATAAGAGTAAAGGTAAACTCTAAATCTTTTTAATAACTATTTCTAGACAATTATAATGTTTAATTAATAATTAACTCCATGAATGCCACGCATATACCGTTTATTCCCCAGAGAAACAAAAGTTTCATTTAAATGGTTTAAAAAGGTATACATTAATTTGCGCTCTGCAGATTACTAAGTTGGAAGAGGGATCATCTCAAGGTTGTGTCTCCATCATCGTTAGTATAAGAAGAAGATGAAATATTTAAAGTACGGGAAATACTATTACTGGTGATCCATCACAGACATACTACGCACACGTACTTATTACGTGTTATAATGCACTGACGACGAGAACTGTCTACTTAGAGCTGACAAGATCAGGTACACAAAAGGAGGGTGGGATAGATGAAATCTACCGGCGAGAAAACAAGGGAGGATTGAGCCACTCGTCCCTGAGACCTGGCGGCGCAGAATAATGGCGTTTAAACGATCTGTGACCGCTGACGCTAGTCTGTCAAAGCGTCGTTTTTGTCCGGCAGCCACCAGCTCTTCTTTTGTCTCCATCCACAGAGTCAATGTCATTAGCCCAGACAATCCCCCTGTTCTGGCAAGGGATTGCCGCTGTGACCCCGTGCCCAGAGAAGACTTCACCCCTTGTAGAAACTTCCGTGAAGTCTCTGCAGGGAGTGAAGCGCAAAAATACCGACAGAAAGAATGGTGAGATTCTCGAACTGATCTGACATGCTTTTGGGTATCAGAGAAAAGATCTCAGGAAAAGTTTTTGTAGATCATGGCTCCTAATGATCCTAATGGTATTGATAAAGAAATTACGAGCTCGCAAAGAGAGAAGGGGATTTGGTAACAAAAAGTATTGATGGAAAGATTTTTCAAAAGCGTTAACATTACGAATATTTCTAACTGAATGTTTAGAAACAATATTTATTCTACACCTTGTTTACTTTAATTTATTTTTCATTTGAATGTTTACGTTAACAATCCAAAATTTTCTGAGCCATATTTAAGCAATATTTTTCTAGAGTCTTGAATAATGAAATTCTAACTAAAAAGGTTTAAGCTCAGATTTAAATATTATTATTTTTTAGAATAAAACATACATAAAATTATTTTTGGTACAAAATTTATACTTTTATTTCTACTATTAAATAATTAATTATCAAGAACATGGGGAAATATGTGTATTTTTTATGGTTTATAAAGATGCACCACAAATATATCCTTAACTCTCAGATCTGAAACTTAACCTGCTTTTAGTAGAAAAAGGAAAATAATATCTTTCTGGATTATCTTTCATACATTTATCCAAATGTGGTGAGATATTTTAGTCCGATTCAGCTATGCCAAGGAGAATATAATATTTTCATAATAAATTTTTAGGGCTCTAATTACCTCGATGTCGGGGAGCCGTAAAGCCACAAAAAAACATAACAAATTTTCAAGTAGAAAATTATTCATAACCAATTCTCAGCGTCGCAATAATACTTCAATAGTTGGTGTTACATGACGATTCACTAAAATAAATATTATTTAAATATAAATATATTAAAATTAATAAAATAAATTATTCAATTCATTCTGAATTCTTCGAAAAGAATATATTAAATTCAATCAATATTTTTGCGAACATTTTAAGTTTTCCTGGAATATGATGCGGTTATTCTAGTCAATTGCAACCAAAGTTTGCCGAATATTTTTCTCAGTTTTCTACTTTTTGCTACATGAAATTCTGAACAATTTTAGAAATGTATTAACCTAAATCAATGATTTCTATAAAATATTATTACATATTATCAAAGGAATTAATGTAAACAAGCAAGAGATTCATAAATTTAAAAAAATAGCGTATGTAATGTGAAATAAGCAGCTATCGAAGTACGAAATATTGCGTCGATTGTGTGGCCGGGTGTTTTCGTATCACTCGCTACTCAGCAATTGACTCGGCATGATTTTGCAATCGTCACATATTTTCTTAGCCCTTAGCAATTTACATTAACAATTTGTAAACCATTCATGATTGAATTTGTATGCTAGACGTTAGCCCTAATACATAAAAGTGTGTTATTTAGCACAAGTTTTGAGTAATTTTCGTCGCCGTTCGGGAATGGGGTGACACTGAAATCTTAAGTTAGGGGAACATAAGGATGAATTTATTCAAAATTTAAGTTATGGTGATATGAAGTATATACGCCGCGAGTTTTTCCTCGCAGTGTATAAATTATACATTAATATTTTTACCATGTATGTAAAAAACAGTCATTTATAACTAAAATATTCGCAAAAATGAGAAGAAAATATGTGCTTAGTGCCAATTTATTAAGTATCTAATGCCAATATGTTGAGAAATTCGTGCGAAAGGAAACGTAACCTTTTTTGTGGGGCTTTAGGGCTCGTGGAAACGTAACATGAGTCAAAATAACTCACACGGTGATAGAAGGATTACAGCCACAAGTGAGACATCTAGTGTTAATTGCAGCACATGATATGAGAAATGAGTGTGGCGCGGAACTGGTAGCTCGCTTTTCTTACCTTCTGTACTTGTATGAGTGAGCAGACGTTTTTAGTCGCACTCACCCAACAATCCAAAAATACTTGTGTGTATTCCCATAATCTACACCATCTTCTGGTGTATTTGCAAGCTTCATTTTGCAAGATTCCCGCATACTTAACCTCTGCAATTTCCTTTCAATGCCTTTCAAAGGCAGTAGTCAATTAGGGGGCTCACTGAAAACTCCATACTGCCCAACTCTTTTTATTTCCGTTATCTAAACATACGCTAAAATTAGACTAATTTTACAGAGACTTATATAACGGACACTTTCTTGCAGTTTGGAATGAATTAATTCATCATTTCATGTTTCCGAATTTTTAAGGAATCATTTTAACTGAGATATGCAAGCTCACTCATTTAAAACAAAATTAGATTTGTCTCTTGAAGCAGAAAATGTGTAGTTATGAAAGCGAATTTTCGGGATAGATATACACACAGTTAAAGTCATTATCTCGCTGCAGTCACACATTCCTTAGAGGGGATTATGAGTCGCAGATAAATTTGAGTCGCAGTCATGGCCTATTTCTTGGTAATGGTGTGAGAGAGCAAATAGACACTTACTACATTACAAAAGAGGACAAAGCAACTGTTTTGTTTTAAGAGAATACTGGAAGTTGTTCATGAGAGTTTGTGTGTCGTAGTGAATTGAGATATAAATCTAATTAGAGTCTTAAATGATAATCTCTGAAATGTAATTACATTTAGAGGAACTGCATGGAAGTTCTATTTTACGAAAAGTACGACCTAAAACTTCCCTGAACGAATATATTTTGTGATTTTTGTGGCAGTTGTTTTATCGACTACATTCACATTAATACAATTATTTATAGGTAAAACATTTTCATTAAAACTGAAGTGCAGCTATTTGCCGTTCCATTCTTTGTAAACCAACATAACATGATTTCACATTTGCTTAATTAGTGAGAACGTCATCTCATCTCATAATTTTTTTACAGATGTCTTCTTTTTATTTTCGAGTATTGTACATACAGCGTATTTTATGAAGCTTTGAGTACTTAAATAATCGATGGATCTAATCTAATACTCAGTAATTTATGTACAATATTTCCAACTGGATTTTTTTCTTATTTTGCTACTGAAATAATTTGACCGAAGGAAAGTTGCTTTATTTGCAATATTGGAAAAAAGTTGATTTGGCAATGTATCACCAATTCGACTAACTTATTTTTTGTTGTTGTAATAAAAACAAAACAAATTTTTTAACAAGTTTAAGTTATTTTTTAATTTCAACTTTCGTTAGTTTATAATGTCAACCTGCGTTATTAGTCTGAATAGAAAGTCTGAATATTATTCGTGAGTTGACATCTAGAAGGTTCCGCAAAGTTTTCTTTCTTTCACAGACAAAAAGAGAGGCAAAGATTTTTAGCAACATTTTTAGCAACATTTGTCTCAGAAAAGTTTTTTATGGTGTTTTTGATTTATCAGTTCTACGCCAGTGTTTTAATCAAATCTTGTTTGAAGCCTAAACAAAAAGCTTGACAAAACATTTAGGAGTAAAATCAAAATGATTTAAACGCTTCTTTAAATTTAAGAATATAAACGTTTTTGAACACTAAATAGGCTATTTTTCTACTCAACATATCTAACAAAGGAATTATTCTTTTAGACTTCATACTTTTGTGTGTTTAAACATATCGATGTCGTTTTATACAAAATTACTCAATTTTTTTCATTTCTGCTGGAGACAATTTGGCATTCGACACCTATTTTATATTCTTTCTAATTTAAGTTTGCTTCCCTTCCACCCTCTTTGTAGAGTCTATTCCATCTAGCAAAACTATTTGAATATAATTGTCTTCGATGTAAAGATAAATTTGGTTTCAATTTTTTCAAAGATTAAATATTTAAACAAATCATCCACAAATAGTTAAAGAAAATAAAAATTGGAATTAATATATGCGTTATTGGCACATGACGTCATGTAAACACCAGGATCTATTTTCAAGCACACAAAATTTCAAGGATTTAGATGATAAGACAAATAGAACAAAAGTAATATTTCAATTCTTTTAAACAGTTTATGGTGACCTAAATATCGGTTAAAATGTAGTGAGTGAACATTAAATTTAGCCTATACTTAAATAAAATTAAAATATTATTAAGAAAGTAGACGAAAATATTTTCAATATTGTTATCAAAATCACTATTTCCTTCCTCGTATGTATATGTGAGTGAAATGTTGAACACTTCCAGTCGTCAACGATAACCTACGTAAGTGCGATATGGAGCAGGGAATGGAGGAGTATGAAGGAGAAGAGTTGTAAATTAAGGCCTGGAGACTGGACTATTCAAAACTTGAGTATTTCCTTATGATTAATTTGCTATAAATAATCAAAACCCTTCTAAACGTTTTCGGTGATTTGTTAAGAGAACATAAGTTTTTCAGGGATACATACCTTATACTTGCCCAAGTGGTCGACAGTACACGAGAGGACAGCTTCTCTACCCACAGGCGTCGTTAGGTTCCCAATTGGCATTCCGAATTCGGGATCTTGCTCCGGAGCCTGTCTAGCCGGTGGCCACGGGTCAGACACTACAACAAGTAAAAGAAAAACATCACAAAACACTCTTACAGAAATTTGAATTTTATGGGGTAATTTTTGCTTGGGTAAAGCCATTTAGGTATACCCAAACCGATCCTACTTATGAAACCGACAGCGGTGGACTTGTAGTAACGTCTTCGCTTCCACAATACCGCTGATACCGTAGAGCATGTATTCAAGCCCTGCTCTGCCAAACTATGTGAGGTTTTCTGGTGGGGTTTACCTAACCTCTAAATATCTGTTTGGTACCTTAAGTTACCTAGCAATCAAACATCTCTCCTTCCCAATTCCCTCACACAAGTCACGGTTATTTATTTATTTATCATCAATTTAATGCAAATAAATTATTAATCAAGTTAATGATATGGTTTCGTGGTCAAGACATATTGTTAAAAACTAACAGCATACGAAAATTTCACGTTTCTCTATTCAGCTATAAATAATCATCAACGTGAATAAAATATTTTAAAATACATGGGAGCAAAAGTTCACGTCTAAATGATCAAAGTCAAATGATGATTCAAAGCTGAAAAGAGAAACGTGAAATTTTAATGTTTTATTTTCATGTGTTTTGAGTTTTTAACTAAGTGAAATGCAAATGAATGTGAAGTGAAGATCTAAGTGTCAATTACTCATATTAAATTAGACGACATGGGCAATTTATATATACAAGAGTTTCATCCCACACATGGAAAAGACATGAAGTGACAAACACGGCCACATTGTGATCTCATGCTTTGTCCGCGGTGCTATTTCCGTTTCACCAGCCGTTCGTTTTTCAAACATTTACATCATTTCTGGCCTTATACTCCGGAAGACCTGGGACACTTCCCATAAGTAAGATAAGTGAACTCACGCAGTACGTAATTTTAACTAATCAAAATTATCTCATAAATCTTTTTGGTAGTGTTAACTTAATGCAATGCATATCACCGCATTCAATCTCCGACCTCTTATTTGTGACATTTTAGGAATTGAAATGGTTACCAGTTAGAATTTTGTATTCAGTATTCAGCCATTCAGCAACTGTATTACGTAACTGGAGACAAAAGGGGAGAAATAGATCTTATTTTTATAGAAAGAATACATTTTTTTAATTTTTGAAGAAAATGTCATTCCAGACATGAAGATTTCCAATGGGAATACATCTGAGACTCTTCGGTATCGAGGAACTACGCAATATCATTGATATGATTGAGATGTTCTAAGGAAAGTTCTGTTACGTCGTAAATCTCCCAAGTTAGGAACTTCAATGAACTTACCACCAATTTTAGAAAAGAAAAGGTGAAACATTTACAACGATTCATGAATAATTCATAAGGTGTTTTTTTGCGTAAGATAAACTGACAAAACCACATTTATAATATGTTTGGAGGAGCATAAATACTTAAAAACTGAATCCATTTAATAAAGGAGAATCCATTTAATAAGTTAATATAAATAAATATAAATAAACTTTATTGTCAAAAAAGCAGTTCCAAACTGCGTATGACCATGTGGAAGATAATAAAAAAATTTAATTTAATCTATAAATTTCTAATGTCAGTATAAACATGACTTTAACATTGTGATAACTTTCGATAAGGTGAAAATCTCGATGAGCAAGAAATCGAACCCAGGACTTCAGCATTGACCGCAAGGGCATTTTTATCCCGACTTAAGCCCCAGAAGACATCCCCATACCAGAGATAAGTGAACCAGGCGGCACACAACGTTGCGTGCACTTAGGTGATTGATACTGCGGTCAATGCAGGAGTTCCGGATTCGATTCGCGGCTCGTCACCATTTTCACATGAATATCAGTACGCATCTATTAAATAATTTATTTTTAAATATTAAATCCACCACTGTCCTTGGACTCTTGATCGGAATTGATGGGATGGTCCCTTGCTTGTTTCCGGAGAGTAGTCCTCACGTGGACATACGCAATTTTTTCGGACAATAAAGTTTATTAATATGGTTTGAGTGCTTTGAAAGCACTCAAACAAAATTAGTGATGAAAACATGATACATTTACTGAAAGATTTCATATCAATCCTTTCAATGTTTCATATTATATCTCTCTCATCTTCTTCTATCTCAACAAAGTATCTTCAAAGCAAACTTTATTCAGTTCGCTCCACTCGAACGATTCGTGCTCTCAATGAAGCGACGGAAGAGATTATCGCCCCTTATGTCGCCGTCAGCTGTTCATTTCTCTCTCCAAGATGAGCGGGTCGCGCAGTAGCCTTTCTTTCCGAGCGCGATAACATCGCAACTAGTCCAGAACTTCGTCACAGAGCTTTAAAAACGCCATCAAGCACTGGACTCCCACTCTGGAGGACCGACAGCTCCTGTACTCACTTGTTATCTAATTCTCCTCTTCGCTAAAATCTGTCATATTTACAGCACGTTTCCTCATAGCTTACGTTTCCCTGTGTATTCACAGACGCTCCGTTCGTAATTTGTTTACTCAAAAGGCAATGAGGAGACAAACAAGACAATGGTAGTCATTTGAATGTAATATGTTGGAATGTGGATGACCAAAGAAATGGAACACTCGTGAGCATTTCGATTTTGTGGGAAATGTTAACACGAAGAAGAATAGCTGTCTTCTGGGTGCTGAGGGAATATCCCTTGAACGTTTGTTTGCATAAACCAACTCGAGTCATGAGATGACACTTAGCTGTATGATCATGCTAAGAATGTGTAAAAATGTTAAATATTAAAAGTAGCTAACACTGGAAAACCATTTCATACTGAAGAGAAAACGCCATGCTCCACGTGCGCGAGGATCTGGGATTCGATTCCCAGCATGGAAGGATTTTTTTTTATTTTGTCGACTTATGATATGTCTGTTTATTCATTCATCCTCTTTTGAACATTTTTTACTATAATAAAGAGCTGCTGGTAATTAAAACACGAAAGAAACTGCTAATAGTTCTACTACACTGACATAAGTGTTTTTCATTCAGTTTACACGAATTTCCATCTCATATTTTCTTTCAATCATTATGAATTTTATAGCAGAATTCAATGCGACAAATAACAGTTTAACATACCTTAAGAACCCGAAAACTCAGATTCGTTCGCAATAGCACGTCAAAATGATTCAGCCTGCAGTTTTCGAGACAGCTGACTAAAAATTTGTTCTTTAGTTGGACAAATAGTTCTTAAAAACTGTTAAAAACACGAGGAAAGTATAATAAAGTTGATCATAATGTTGACAAAAATAAAGAAAAATATAACTTTCACAGAGGGGAATCGAACTCAGACATCGTACATACGTATCAATAACATTGATCCCTATTACATGGAACATTCATTATATCCTATTATTAAAATTGTTATTAAATAATGGTTAAATTTCACCGACGGAGAAAAGAAACCTTGTTACATCACAATTTCATTACACGATACATCTAATCTTTGAATTTCATCAAAATCTTATATAGCCTACATACATGAATAAAATGATTGATTGCTTCATATTATAGCTATATGTCCATGGTTCGAGTCACACCATGGGAAGGTGATTTACACAAAACTAATTCTGTCATAAATTAATTTTTTTTTTTAAGTTGGAAACTGCGTATGACCACGTGGGGAATAATAAACTAAGTTACTCTCTGGAAACAAGCAAGGGACCATCCCAACATTTCGATCAAGGGTCCAAGGGCAGTGGTGGTTTTAATACTTAATAACATTTTCTTATCAAATACGT
Source organism: Laupala kohalensis (assembly GCA_002313205.1). NCBI lineage: Eukaryota > Metazoa > Arthropoda > Insecta > Orthoptera > Trigonidiidae > Laupala > Laupala kohalensis. The sequence continues at coordinate 1,368,482 of NNCF01126005.1, forward strand.
CCTGTTATCAATTTATTATTCCAAAATGAATCGTAAATGTAATGTGCAGTCAAAATTCGAGATTAATTATATCAAAATTATTAAACGACATACCCATCTATGAACAAAAATCTGCCACTACCCGGAGGAAAACCGGAGAAAAACCCATGAATGGATAGGGTTACAGAAATAATGTATACCACCGTGACAAGTTTGCATACAGTTAGAAATAAACTTTTATAAATACAAAGGATCATAAAACGCATGCATGAAGAAAGGAATTTAATCAGTATCTAGATTACAATGGCGTGACAAAGTATATGAGAAATTAACATTACTTACAGCATCCAAAATCATATGGAATAAAATATTTATAGGTAAATTGAAACTATCACTAACTTCTTGTATCAAAACCAGTAAACTCTTTCACATTATAGAATCAACAGATCATTAAAAAACTTTTAATCGTTGATTTGAAGGGATTCAATTTATTATCTTTTATATTTTTGGGAAGGAAATTATACAAAATTACTCCTGAATGATATGGGTCTTTTAGACAAATAGTGGTTGACGAGTCAGTACAATGAATATTACCCTTATTACGAGTGTAGTGCTCGTGAACTAAAGCAGGGTTGGGATTTTAATAATTATTTCTTAACAAAAACTACTACTTCATGCAAAGGAGAAGGATAATATTTAATTCTCTAAATAAAGGTTTACATGAATTTCGGGGGTGAGATTTACAAATAATTTGAACGATACTCTTTTGGATTCTAAAAGTTTGAATGCTCTAATCGTATTGGACCCAAAAGATTATGTCGTATCGTAAATAAGAATAATAATTTGCCAAATACACGCATCGCGAAACGTAAAACGTTGACTTACAACGTTGACTAGAATTTAAAATGCATAGCAAAATATGATTAGTTTGGAATTCACAATCCAAAAGATTCCTGGAGATATAAAATTTATCAAAGAATAAGAATGCGTGAAAGGTCAACCATAAAAATGACTAGAAGTTTTTCCAGAATTTTTCTATAGAGTCGAGGTGACTGACTTGCCATTGCATAAGCTCAAAATAAAATAAAATACTATAATAATGCTCTTGTGGAACTTGGATGTATCTGAAGGACTGAAATAGATTTTTTTTGTGGGGTTTTAAGGGCTCGTCAACAGCCAGGTCATTAGAACTATTAGGCTGCAATAGATGGAGGTTGATCATCACCGATTTACACAACAACATTATTAAGGTAAAATCTAATAATAATAATAAATTTATTGTCAAAAAACAGTACAAACTGCGTATGACCACGTGGAGGACAATAAACTAATTTACTCTCCGGAAGCAAGCAAGGGACCATCCCATCAATTCCGATCAAATCGGGCCATGAAGTTCACATTCCCAGAATTATTCAGAGCATCTTTTGTAATGACAATACATAAAGCCCAAATCAGACCTTGGAAATTGTTAGTATGCATATATTAACTGCAGTTTTTTTGCATGTATCTTAGAATGCTGTATGTTGCATTTTCTAAGAGTAAAAAGAGTCATCTTTAAAATTCCTTACCGCCAGAAAATCCTCGCTATACGCGTAATTTTGTTTGGATTGAAGTATTATAAAATTGTAATTAGACGATCTGCCGACTTTCCAGAGATATAATACTGAATTTTAAGAAGCTATTAACACTCTAACAAATCTGTGAGTACGAGTACAGAGAAAAATCATTAACAATAAGGATCATGAAAAATTCACTCAACTTTCCAATAATGTATCACAATATTAGTTAAAGACATTTGCATTTATTAACTGTAACAATTAACTTACATATAGTTGAAAAGTACTACCTTTTTGCTGTCACATTTCTTGCTCAATTTTGAAAACATTATGACGTATAAAAATGGTGTTGGGCAATGTGAACGTAGATCTTCATGTTAAGTTTAACTTTTTAAAAAAAATTATTAATATTTAGAAACCGGATGTGGAGTGCGGGTGGTAAACAAAGACGAAATGTGTTCTCCAGAAATGGGTATTCAAACCCCATTCTCAAGTTTGGTTAGGATACCTTAATTCTTTCGTGTGTTATAGAATAAATAAAAATCGATCGCATATACAGTTTGATCTTAAACACCTGGAGAGATCTCGATTTGTTTTCAAACGTTCATTATACTTTCCTTATATCTACGTATAAGTGGAATATAGAGACCTGAATAATAAGTGATTACCAATCAGAGGCAAAATACATTATATAAACTGAGGACTATCATCGCTATCGTAGGAACGGCGAATACTCTTTCACGGAAGTCATGAAGCAGTCAACATCGCTTATTATCTCATAAATAAATATGTATGTTTAATAGGAAAACCTAATATTATAAATTGGGATATTGTGGATTTCTATAAATAAATAATTTTCAGTTGCTTACGAATATGGATAAAAGTTCCAAGCAAAATTTAAGACAAGTGAATATTATCTTCTATTTACTGTATACATGTTTTCTACCGCGTAAATACAGTGTGTCAATTCCATATAACTTAAGAATTACTCCTTAATCCCCGATACAAAAGATATCTTACGTGCAACGTGACCTGCGCAGTTACCAAATTAGTAAAATAGTTACGTATGGAATTACCATTCATTATATTCATGACTACACAGCAGTGTAACGGATAAGTCACTGAGTAAGTAAACGATGGTTTAAATCCCTCTACAAAAATAATTTTTTGAATTCACTTGATGTGCATGGTCATACATCACTATTATATTAAATGATTTTTACGATTGAAATGATTTTTACGATTGATCAAATAAATATCATATGTACATTTCCTGAGTATTTGAGCAAAGCTCGGTCACCCTGATATTTCGTCTTTAATTACAATGTATGATGGAAGTAGTACCTTGAGTTTAGGTCACAATAAATACATCCTTTTTGGATCACCGACATTTTGAATTTAATTATGCCATCTTCAGGGTTATATTCTACAAACTGTATAGGACTACCAACACGATCAGTTATCATCTGATACCAACATAATAAATATTCCAAGAGTAAATGTTTAAGTATGTATTTAAGTATGTGTCTCTGTGTCTATAGAATTGAAGGCTGCATCAAATTTCATGTAGTTTGCAATGGAATTTAGCTAGAAAATGTTGAATATTGTGGTTTGTTGCATTTATATGGTATATTTTCACCTGACTATGGTATGTGAATTGATTTAGTATTTTTACATGATGTCTGAGTAATAACGTCTTCCTTTGAAGGTAAATATTTATCAAATTAGTCAAAATTGTATTTTAATTTATCAACAATCTAATTACTTTTTTACATTTATTTCTCTCAATAAGTGTATTCAACTTCCAATACAGCACATTAGAGTAACATTAACATCATTTCAAAATTCTCATCCCTTTTATAGCTTGAAGCATATCCCCGTAAATTACTAGCAGAAATACTAGGTCCAAAGCAAGGTGATGGAAATGCCTGCGGGCAGTATGCGAGCGACGAGTGCTGGTCTGCACACGTAACGCTCGGCCTGTTTGGCAAATAATCACATCGATCTTTTGTTGTTGGAAACAATTAGAGCGTATGACGTCGGTGTAACTGCGAAGCGACATGTAGCAGGTCCTATTCTTCTTGGTGAATCACACAAAACTATTTTAAATTTTCATGAGGAACAATTTTAAAGTGTGACATCAATAAAGGCGTTATATTTTATGACCTGTAAGAGGAAGAATTTGCGTGATAAATATTTTCTGGTGTTGATAGTTACTCTCGACTACAATTAAAAACGATAGTAGACAATCGTCCAAGAGATTGTCGAAAGTCTCGCACACTTAGGGTACGAGAAGGTTGATCGTATGTAAGTAAATATATGAGTTTATTTTACGAATGCTATCGAAGAATACTTTAATTGAGCAGTTGTATTTTCGTTATAAAAGCTGATTGAATTTGAGAAGAATAAATTTATTTATTCTATACTGAAATAAAATTATGTGTAAATATTCTTTTTTTTTTTTTTTGGTGGGGCTTTAGGGCTCGTCAACATCGAAGGTCATTAGAGCCCATAGTGTAAAGATTCTAATAGATTGAAAGAGAATTTATTTATCCGGTATCCAACAAATACTATTTATAAAATTATTCAGGCATATATAAGTAGAGTTCAATGATGATAGTATTTTGTCATGATTTTGATTTTGTTTCTGTTTTTTGTTCTTTCCCATGATTTGTTGTGGTGTGTCATTTATTCGAATACTTTTCATGCATTCTAAAGCTCCTTAATGTATAATTGAAAGTGCTTTATCTTTAGAAACATCACCACGACAATGAATCATTAAAAATAAAGTAAAATCTCTTGCCAGATGTGTCTTTCAATGTGAAACTTAATTTTATTGTGAAACCTAATTTTGGTTTATTATAACGGAAGAAAAAGGAATGGTTACAAAAAGTAAGGTATTGTTATTACATTAAAAATAAAGTAGTGAAGCTATATCGCAAGATATGTGTCAAGTAAATTCAATTTCATTATAGGAGTCAGTTTTCAGTTCTTCAATATATTTTATACTTCGTTGCTTTTGGTTTTCAAATGTATTTTTCCCTTGCACTAAGTGCATTTGCTGTCACAAATATTTTTTTCAGGAATTTGGACTAGCATTATGTAGAAGTGCAGCAGAGAAATTTTTTCACTAATCTCGTAACTATTAAATGTTTTGTCTCTTACGCGGGTATACAATTACCCTTCAGTGACAAAACATCATATATTTGGAGCAGGTTTTGTGAAAGTTCATTAAATTTATTTGTTCTCAAATATAGTACCCTTTAGATTAAGTTGTCAAAATTTTATTACTACGTGCTCATCTGAAATAAAAGTAATTGAATATTATACCATTCCAAACAAAAGTAACACTTTTATAATAATAATACTTTAAAGGGTTAAAAAAGGGGAGAATAATAGCGACAACACTTTACATAATTTATATACTCTCCAATATTATAACAAACCACATACTGAAAGTAGAATTTTCACGGTATGTTATTTATAATTTTATATATTAGAATTTCGATTGAAAGGAGCGCAGACTTGTGTCGTCCACTTCACTGAAGTGAGAGAACAAACATTGCGATGCACTCTGAAAATCAGAATAGTTATAAAAATCATTCGTTATAACACATCTTTGAAGTTTTTAGAGGATAAATGATCAAATTTGCTTATTCTCTAACAGTGATTAAAGTTACGAGTTTTTAAGGCAAAATTTCAAACGTTTCTTGTTTAAACTACGATGTACAGAGAATGCAGACGTATGCACACTCAGTAAGGTTGAACATTCTGTAAGTACTCTGATTTCCTCACATTTTTAAACTACTTACATACATTGTGCAACACTTACTTTCATTGATCTATTTACTATAGATTATGAGATTGTAATTTTTAAATAATTAAAATTGTACATTATTCTTTATAAAAATACAACACGTTTCATAACATGTCTTAAAGTGACCTAAAGTTTGAACGTAATTTTTGTCGGACTATTCCCTTACAGGAATTTGAACTGAATATTAATGAACTTTTTGAAATAAAATATATCATCGTTCAATTCCAAAATTATTATCAATATAATGTACAAAATTAATGAATTTTACACCCCTCTTTTAAGTTTAAACAATTTTTGGCACCTCATATCTTTCATATAATTCGAGTTAATAAAAATTGTGAATCACGAAGTACAAATACATGCTACCCATAACTGCAAGACAATATAGTAATTTACCACACATCCATGGTAACAGCATGAGAATTTGATAAACCGTTTAAAAGAAGAATTCGAATATATATTTCTAGTATTACTCCACGAATTGATAGTTGGTATGTTACGTTATTCAATCAGTCGTGATAATTAACAATTGATTGGAATGTAAAATTTTTAATTAATGGAGAATCCCATGGATATGTTATTCTCAATTTTGGTGATAATTATTTAAACTTTTTCCTCAAGCCCTTATGAACTCCCTTCATAAGAATATCATAAATATGATGATATTTTTTAATACATTGGAATGTAACGGAATTGTCAAGATGAGGAACTGAAAGAACGGGGAAATACAGTACGTATACAATGTGAGAATTGAGACAACCAGGAAACGGAATATTAAACAGTCAATTACGAGTGTCAGTCAGTTCCAGAACACAACTTCAGTCGTGGAACATGGTGGAGGACAGAGAATCGACTATTCTGGCCCTATTTGTTTTGGCTACGAGAAAAGGAATAATTTCAATGAAATATGAAGAAGAACATATTAGATTTAAATTTTACGTCACTCACACTCTCATTGTCAATTTAATCTATTAATATTCTATTCAATGTGCAAATATATTAAAGACAGTCAAATTACGATACAATACTGTATAACCACTTGATGATTAAAATCACATATTCAATATTTTTACTTTATATTCTTAGTTAAAAATTTGTACTGTTATGATATAGTTGGTGCTTCGCGTTTTATCTTGTATGTTGTAGATATGTGTAGTGGTGAACCTAGAGGAATGTAAAGAACCTGAAGAGGAGACTAGAGTTTTGGCCTCGAAATGTTGTTGCCCCGAACCATAGTCAATATGAAATTTTAATCATGAAGTGATCATAAAATTTATCAGTGTTGTATCGTAAATTAATTGTCTTTAATCTATTTGTACATTGAATTGAATACTAATAAAAAAAATATTAGTTTCACTACCGTGAAATCGCTTAATGAAGAAAAAAAAATAAACCCGAGGACGCATTGTTAGACTTGGTTGACTCCGGGTCTATAAATGGCATAAAAATAGAGCTCAACCCTTGATAAGAACAAAGAAATAATAAAATTTGAAAAATACAAACATTTAATAATTCAGTTTATGTCGAAGTACCTTTCGCGAATCAAGATTCTGGGTTCAATTGTAATATATTGCTTTCTTTCTGTTTTACTTTAATTAGGAAAACGCGTAAATGGTAATTGTAGTAAATATGTCTGACACGATTAAGGAAATTCAAAACGAAATTATTTCACATTTGATGGTACTGATTTCATTTTTATTTCAAATAATGATGGTAAAATTTTCATTGAGGCATGCATGGGAAAGCTGGCTACAGGAACTGCACTCATCTAAACTGGACAAGCGTACAATAACGGAGATGTTTAAGAATAGGGCATTTTGAATTACCTTCTATACGAATCACTGCCATTTGTATGGGGCTAAGGAACTATACGATGTGAGGGGAAAGAAGCGGGAACCGATTGGATTTTTGTCTTTTTTTGTGGGGATTTACGGCTCGTCGACATCGTCACTAGAGCACTAAAATTTTGTACAGGTAGGGAAAATGCAGTTACGCACTAAGGAGAGCCAACATGACTCTCCCCGCGTGTGGTTCTCGCCGAATGACTCAATCATTCCCACTAAAAGCCCTCCTGAATTACAATATATCAAGATGAAAATGAAAGATACCCTAGCCCTAATAGCGCCGGGATCGAAAAGAACAAGAGGTGACCAAGGAAGGTCAGGAAAGAAAGGAAGGAACCTTGCGCAAGTAAGTGGAAGCAAAGCCAGACTCAGCTTGGGGCCCCGTGTTTGCCAAACACGTACTTACTAGTTGTAAGTCCACTCGGAAAAAAGGAAAATGAAAGATACCCTAGCTTTCGCAACTGAGTAGCGTCGGGATCGAAGAGATCAAGAGGTGACCAAGGAAGATCAGGAAAGAGAAAGGAGATCTTGGCATTAATCTTTTACTGACTTATTATAAGTTTTTTTTCTATAACTCCACTCGTAACAAAGAAAACTTCAATAAATTATAAATTCACACTGAACACTTTTATCAGGTAACTTTACAGTAGTGAAATATTCACACCATACTCATTTTAAGAATTTATTAATGTATGGTTAACTATCTTTAATGTTAATCTTTTACAATGAAATTTAAGTGTATAAAATCATGTAAACTTCAGTAATTCGTTTTCCAAATAATCTATTATTTTCTTTTCATGAAATTGAGTACAAACCTAAACGTTGATATTTTGAATTTGTTCAACTTCTTAGCATTGACATACAACGGTCTTCAAATATTTTACAAACTGATGAATATTTGTATATTAATGTGTTATTGTTGCGAGGCGAGAGGGACTTAAAGCTTAATTTTTTGTAGTTTTTTTCAAGAAGATTGATCTGTGTACTTTCATGTATTCTTCTTTTACTACATGACTTATTTGTTCAAGTAAACTCCCTATGGCGTTGTACATTGGAGAGATGGGAATCTTTTTAGAAGATACGAGACGTTGCTGTGAAATCCCATTTCGTACAGAAAACATTTCATTACCTCCGTCCGTTATAGAACTCAATAATAGGATTGAAAATTTCCTCTTTGCTTTGAGTGCCCAAGATAAAAAAAGAGAAAGGTAAAAAACGTCTGAAAGTTCTAATTTCCACCAAGCAACTCCTTTTGTTTCCGGTGGAACCATCGGCCAGGCGTATCCGATACCCTTAATCGCTCAGCGCACTTCCGAAATGAGATGTGAAGTTGTAATTATTCGTGCAGGTCTCTTGTCTACTCGATTCTCAAATGCAAGGATCGCGGCAAAAGCGAGCTTAGCGGCAGGTAAAGTTAGAGGCTGTGGTTGGCAGCACTGCACCGGATGACGTGCGGAGCGGTACTTCCGGACTTGCCGAAATTGGCTCTCAGATTTATGGCTTCATTTGAAAAGTTTGTGGAAATGAATTATTAATAATATATCTCTCTCTTGTTAGAAGTATCTACTACGGAAAGTTCCTCCATCGCAATAAGACGGGTCGGTTTAATAATGTCTGTTGGAGAGAGGGGAAAAGAAGAGAGACTCGAGTTGTGGAGAAGGCTATCAGTTGAAACTAAATGTTGTGAGAGTATTGTCCGGTTGGAATGGGACAGGCGTGGCTCGTAAAGGAAGCAGGGACTGTTCCGGTATACTCAAAGTTGCAACAATGTGGTAAGTATTCACATCAATCCGAACAATATAGAACTCATTTGAAGAATTGACTGCTGGAAGTTTGTCACAAAACATAAATATATGATACCCGTGTTTTGTGATTAATAAGTCTACAAAAATTGTTTCTTTACTGATCTCTTTTATCAGTTCAAATGATAAGTGTTACTGTTATATGTGTTTCTATGGGAGCATGCGAATTTCATTAGCAGTAATTATTTTTTGTAAAATGATAGTGACACCTCAGTACAATCTTTCTCGCCATTTGTTAATTTCGTGTTTCGTTCCATCTTAATGTAGTTGTGTAGTGGCCAAAAATTACAAGTATTCGTATTAATCGAAAAAAAAATTTCTGCCATTCAATGAGTCTACATGAATCTTGAAACTGAATTTACACATTTTATCATATCAAATACGATAATATTATGAGATCTTCACGAGTTCCATATATTTTATTGTATAAAAAATGGTGGAAAGTCGAGACAGGAAACTTTTCTATGGTTTCCAATCAGGAGTAACAAGATAAATACAGAGCATTGTTAAGAACAAAATATTGTAAAAAACATATCGATTGTAATCGGAAACAGATATTTCATATTCAGTGGAAATGTTCTACCAACTATTATTCAATTGTTAATATTTCATTGCAAAAACTTGGAAATTTTCCGGTACCATAAAGTATTTCTTAAACCATATTTCTTAACTTCCTACAACCACGACACTCTTATATAGTACCTCAAATTCAAACTTATGTTTCGTACAATAAGGAGCCAAGTGGATAATATTAAATATTTCCACGTAAAGAGTTTCCATATAATTTTCACGAAGTATGAATATTAAAGCAAATTTACAGATAATCTTCGGTAATACTTTCATCTTTCGAAGTTTCTTCAGTACTGACAAGGAAATAAATGAAAAAAACATAATTTCTCAAATCTAACGAAAAAGACAAATTGCAACCTCCGAATTTACTCTTATCTAAGTTCTCCGCCCACGCGGTTACTTCCTCTCACGCAGCAGCGACGGTAGTAACCGTTGTATTCTGTCCACCCGCATTTTCATGTTGGACGTTCGTTTATAAATTTCCTTACTTCTATCTCATAACTGATTCACTCCATCGTAGCAAAGAAGTCTCGTTTGTTTTAACGTCTGATTCAATATACTCTTTAACATCAAACGCACAACTCTTTTGGTTCTTTTCTTTTGAAGGATGCAGAATCGAGATAAATAGACGAGAAACGACCCAAAAACAGACAGGTGCGTGAAGAATGTATCGGAGTGAGAGTATTTCAATTTAATACGAAAGGGGAACACAACGAAGACTGACTTCTGAGAAGGTGAAAACTATAATTTTAACATTCTATTAACCTTCACTACAATGATTGGTTTTTCTCACTAACTTTTCTTTTGGAAGTCATTTTATGACTAAGATTTTATGATAATTAGGGAGTTAGAAATGAAAAATTTAACATTATTTATGTTTTCCTTTATCGTTGGCTCACTTGCACAAATGTTCACCCCATAAATATGCATTCAAATCTAGTAATCTAAATTTAAATCACGCCGTTTAGTCCAAGCATTCTAAAATTTTGTGATATTAAAGAAAATACGATATATATAACATGTGTAACAACGAATAATGTTTTACAGAATGAGTGACGGGAAAATTAGTCCCCACAGTTATTTATTTCCGACAGGATGCTTTGTCGAACGTGACTCCTCAGTGTTTGAACAAGTCTCTGGAGCTGCATTCTGTACCACAGAAAAAAAAATGTCTAAGCGATTTCATCAGCACAGTAGGAGAGAACACCCTCAGTAGAGCAATTATCCTCCAAAACACTACCCTAATAAAACAGAAGCAAAGCTCACGAATTTATTTAAAAAATGTCTCTCATTTTTGCAACATTTTGAAGTGCAGGGAAAAGCAGGTTCCTATAAGACATTTTTTTAACTTCTAAGATGATGTATAAAACAAAGTAAGATTTAAATAAATTGAATTGAAAAGAGAAAACTTTTGTAATTGTACACGTACGTCACACCCCTGATTTACGGGTTCAAGTAGATATCAGTACTCATAATAATCAAGTCTTATTGGTAACCTCCTAAATATTACCTTTGTTAAGGAGAATCTGATATGATCCACAAAGAAAAGAAATTTCTTTTCCAGCTAACACAATGAAAACAAGAAAATAAAAATACGTTTATTTTAAGATGAAATAAAATACAAATTACAATTACACTCTCGTCTTTTCCATTGTATATTAGACAAGAAATGATACATACTCTTTAATTTTTGTCATAATCGTTTAAAAAATCATATAATTGATCACTAGTTTTTTCAAGTTTTGATATCACTGAAATCGTTTAAATGAGAACTTAGAAGAAAAAAAAAGTTTTACATCAAAACATTTATGAGCCACGAAATTGATTCGTATTCTTGCTTGTATCTTTTACTAAATATTTTCCCGTGATTTGCCATTCTACTTACGGGTTTTCAAATGGATTAAGATAATGAGATGAAGCATAGGTATCAATATACTGTCCTCAGCGTTTAGTCTGACCATTACACCGCAATGCACAGACAGCGCTACCACTGACGCTCCAAATCCATTATAACCATTAATCGCTCTAAAAACTCTCTTGAATTTAAGCATCTCGGCAAATCGAGGATTGACATAAAGTGCAAAAAAGGCATTCAAAGGAAACGATGTTCATACGTGATCGCCAGTTTCTACCATCCAGGCGACACCTATTCATCATTTCTTTCCGGATTTCGTTATCGAGACATCGCCTACGACTACCTTCTTTCCACGCTTCTTCAACCTACATAACTATTACGTAGATATACTCTCGTGATTTCTGAACCTATTATATATACATTTGAGTTATCTCTCATTCACATTTCCCTTCTTACATTGAGTGTAATGGAAAGTTATTTCGCTCATTAAGAGTCAATTCATTTGTATTTTAGACTGAAAACATTACTGCCCAACACATCTTAGACTCTATCGTGCGTGTGGTGGACCTTGACTGGTATGATACGGAAAACAACATTTTTTTCTCTGTGGAATAAAAAAGGGAAGTTTATGTTTCTTTTACTTGGGAAATATATAATTTATAATTGTAAAGTCAGGTGAATTAAATAAATAAATATATAAATGAATTTACTGACAAAGGGCAGTTACAAACTGCTTAAGACCATATACTAATTGACAATAAACTAATTTACTCGTCGGAAGCAACCCAGGACCCTTGTGATGTGTAACTATAGTGAGAAGTAAATTTAAAAAGTACGTGAAATATTATTCAAATGATAATTATTTTTTAATTAAATCCCTCATTTATCGATTTTCATAATTTTATACAACATTTTTATTTTCGATTTTGTGTATCGATGGATTGTTAGTTTGATGACAAAAACTTAGTTGAAACAAGGGATATATAAATAAAACATGAGTTTGTCGATGACATAAAAATAGAATGATTCGGAAGATGCAAATTAAAATATTTACCTTAAATATACACTAAGTGTGTAATCTTTTTATTGCTTGTTGTTTTGTAACTACATCGTTGCAGTTAAAACACGTTCATTGACATTGATTATCTATAGTGATATCAATCAACTTCACAAAAATTTCCAACAACCAAAATATTGTTAAATTTTGAATGAACCCGTCTGACTAAGCTAAAATATATAATATTTTGAAATTCACCTTGATCGATGTTCTGGTGTTAATAATAACTTTCTGTGCGTGAAAATAACTCTGATTATTCAGCCAAAAACAAACTCAAATAACTCGTAGCGGAAATGCACTTGGAAGTGGAATTAATCTCGGGTACGTTTTCGATGGGACCCTCCTACGCACATTCAAGCTCCGGAAGGGTGAGGATGTGGAATTTATTTTCAATTTTAGGTGGCGTCGAAGGGGAGAAGGTAGCTTCTGTCACACACGAAACTGCACCTCGGCTCGCTCTCTGTGTAGAAATTACGACTTAGGCGACTTGATTTATATGGAAATAGAAGAACCGACGAACACGTTGACGGGGCAACGGAGATGCGCGCGACGTTTGTCGCTTGTCGCGCAGGTAGTCTCCACTCGGAATGCCAAGTCGGAATGCACTGGAACAAGTGACGTTCCACTGAGTTATATATGATCAGGAGATTTGTTTCGTGATTCAAATCGATTCCGTGTTCTTTCGTAAATCCACATTCATTTTGTGGCGTTTCCACCTCATGAAAAGTAGTTTTCGTGATCAACTCAAGGTTCCGTAAAAGTTGAGTGATTTTGAAAAAATTTATTTTCTTACGACAATTTATCTCCTGTTGAATTCCAAGAAAACAATATTCTACAATTTTGCAATTCATTGCGCAGCTTAACGCATAATAATATTATGCCATAGTTATATTTGAATTATATTTTAATACTACGTAAATGTAAAACTAAGTTTGCAAACAATAATAATTGAGAGTTAACAAAATAATCTAATGCTTATTTAGACTATGGATGGTATGTCAATATGAAAAACACAAGCGTATAATTTTAGTTACGTTTGGTATTTGAATTTTTATTGATAGAATTGACTTAATTTTATATATTTACTCATTCATGTTCTACATATAATAAAATATTCGAAAAGTACTATTCTTGTAAAATCAACCAATGAATATGGAGATTGCACGAAGAAACCAACGAAGATTACATACGTTTATTAATTATCATACCTTGTATTGCAATGAAATCATTCTTCTAGGACTTCTAGAACACCTAATATACAGTTCACGAAAAAGAAAGAAAGAAAGAAAGAAAGAAAGAAAGAAAGAAAGAAAGAAAGAAAGAAAGAAAGAAAGAAAGAAAGAAAGAAAGAAAGAAAGAAAGAAAGAAAGAAAGAAAGAAAGAAAGAAAATACAGTTAGCATCCTAATCAAACATGATATGGTGTAAGTCCGTGATGTACTTTCATTAAGTGAGACTTATAGAATATTGATTCATAATCTATTCATTTAAATATACCCAAAATTATCTTCTAATAAAATATACCTGATGAGTACATATTAAAACCATAACTTCTGTGAGGTTGCTCAAGAAAAAATAAATAGAAGTATAGGATAATATAGGGGTAAAATTTGATACTTTGAATTATGTTTCAGATCGGGTCTTTATGTGTTTACAATAAAATAAATATTTTAAGTTATTCAATGCATCGTGAACAGTTTTTACTCACTTCACATATCGTTCAAATAAATAGCATTGTTTTCGTATTAGAAAGCACATATTATTTACTTATTTATTTATGTATTTCGTAGATCATATTTAATAATGATCATCATGTACGATGAAAACTACGATATATTTACCAGTTGATTAACAGACTTATTTTCAAAACTTCTAGTGACACATACGCCATATGTACGAATGTCTCGTATGAGGTTTAGCCTCGTCCCGAGGCCCTTTTCCTCGCCGAGATGCTTGCTTCGCTTTTCCCCCACCCCACTTGCCGAATAGTACTCAACGCATTCGTCGTGAAAGCAAGGGATGAAGTGGGGTGGGGTGGGGAAAGCAAATCGTCTGACGTCGAGTGGTCGTCGATTGGAGCTCAGGCGAAGGTGGCTCAGGGTAATCGCTAAGAGAGCTAGGGGAGCGGCGACGGGGAGCGAATTTGCGAAATTGGCAACGGCAGCACAGGCCGTGTCTGCCTGCGTCTCTCCTTTCTGCTTTGCGTCTTCCGCTACAGCGCTTTTTTTGCTCAAATGCCCTTTCATGTCTATGTGTCTGCAATAAAAATTCTTAAGCCGAACGCTTCATTGTGTAGGTATTGAACTCCTGTTATTTCATGAGTTTTAATTGTAATCAACATTAATCCTAGCTTTAAGTAGTAATAAGATTCAGATCAAGATAAAATACAATCTTACGTCGTCAGTTCGGAAGAAAACATTTTTATTAAATTGCAGAGATCAAGGAGAATATTCTAAAAAGAGAACTATTAGCAAAATTTATATTTAATCCCCACAAGTTATAGCACCACGTCTCTTGTTATTTAAAATCGATTCACTCCGGTCGCTGATGAGTTGTACCCTAGACCCGCATTTGCACCTTTGTCCCAGTAAACTCTGTGGTGGGTTTCACCTCCAGACGCTCTTAGATTCTTCACTCCAACTCCAAGCGTGAGTTCGCCCGGTCATCGAAAATAGTGTTATTATTCGCAATTTAATTCAATGAGTCGGGTGTGATTTCCTATTTAAAACGTGTCATGGAGTTGTGGATACAAAGAAAGTTGTGCAAACATTTGAGTCAAAGACAACATGGTAAAACAATTTCCATTACACATATATTTCTTCCGTGAACCCTACACGTGGAGAATATGTATGGATGAACATGGTGTACAGCTGTGGAAGACGAACCAGTACTGTAGTGGTTAACAGCCGTGCGAGCAAAGCAGGAGTTTCATGTTCGATTCCCGGCTCGTCGCTATTTTCACATGACCGAAAGTTTTCAAATTTCCTTTACAGTTTGAGTGGTGCCATACGAAAATGGTACCACAACGGTTAGCTTACCATATTGTATCATTATGGTATGTACTAAATTTTCGGTCTTTGTAAGTGATCAATTGTTTAAATTTACAATCTTACAGCATTTTATTTCTTATAAATGCCAGCATATGTACATAATGACAAATATATTTTTAACAATGTTGAAAAATCTAAATCCATTGATTGACGAGAAATAATTGACTTCAGTAATAATTTTCCGAAATACTTACATTAATACTTATATTTCAATGAAGACAATCTGTCGCACTAAAAATGAGACTTTGTCTATCACAAATCTAATTAATGAGATAAATATGAAAAGATGTGTACGTTCATTTAGGTATTTTGAAATGTAAGGAGTAGTAATTAAGATGAAACATTTCAACAGGTTTTTGGAGGTTAGAGATTCAATTAATAATCGCATTCACAGGTAACAGTATTTCACTAAAATGAAATATTACTTCTTTCTTCATTATCTAATACACTTTAGGACAAAAATGTTAATAAGAGTTTATATAGAAGTATATAAACTTCTCTGAATAATCTCTCTCTCGAGTAAATCAAATAAATAGAACTTCGGAAAAGAAAAGTTACTATTCTAACGTTTCTAAAGAAACGAGACATGTTTGGAAAGAATCGTGTACTATTCCCAAGCTTCCTGTATTAAATCTGCCTCTCTATATTGATTCGCAATCCATTAGGTACGATATGCAAAGCCAAGTTCAATCTCCCTTTATATCGCCACAACTCTCGCAGTATCTCGTTACGTCCGTGCTTTCTTCCTGTTTCCTGCACATCCACCGTTATCTCACAGCGCTGTTTCTTTCACTGTTTACTTTTCCTTTGGGATTTGCCTTCAGGAGAAAAGCGTGACTATAAGAAAGTGTAGAGGGGTGGGAGAGACGGCGCCAATAAAATATTTGCGAGGCTACAACGCTCGAGAAGAGACTGTACCCGCGAGCACTCCGTCTGACAGCGCCACCGGTGCGGATGAATCGACAGAGCATTCGCTGATGCCACCTCGCTTCTTTCCCGCCTCGTGTGCCATCCCCTAACTTTTATCATCTCACCCTCCTTCTTCAATTTTCCTCGAACACTCACCACATATTGTCAAACACTCGTTTAGTGCATCACAACACGTTTACATAATACATCTTTCCTCTTCATGTCATGTAGAATTATTTCCAATCGAAATATTTCTAACAACAAATATTTTCGTCCGTACACTGTCATCAAATTGTCATCAGCTTTGTTTTATCTCATCTATTCCAAAAAAAAATCTATACCTCTCCTTCCCAATTCCATCATTCAAGTCACGATTAGGTGGAAGATGGTATCAACCTCTCCACAAGACATTAAATAAATTTTAAAAAATGCAGTACTACAGGGAAAACTGTGTTCAAAGATATCTTTCATCATTTTAATATATATGTTAATATCATTCTTCATTTCATTCGTTAGTAAATATGTGTACATTTATAAACCCGTAGAATTAATTCATTTTATTATCAAGCAGTTGAGAGAAATTAAAATATTTTCTGTGAGAATTCACATATGAAATTTTAGTTGAATGCGTAAACAAAGCGCTGCAACTCAGATGTATGTGATAATAAACCAGATGAATACTGAGTTTTTGCTTTGTTTCACTTTCATTAAATATCCGCGAGCTAAATTTAAAATTCATTTTAAACACATGTACAGGGTTAAGCAGAAAATTATCTTAAAATTAATATAGTTATTGAAGATAAAAATTAAAATATATGACATCTAAAATTTAGAAGTATATTGTTGTTCACGATGTGCATTGGCTCTGCGTTAGAGGAATCTACCGCCAATATTATTTGATTTTTTCAGGTCAGAATGTATTACTACTGAGGGTGTAATGTTGTGTTCTGCTCCAAGATGTGATGAGTTGTAGATCTTGCATACATTTTTTGTTGATTAATCAATATCCAACGATCTAGAACAATAAGCTTTTTGTATCCTGGATTAAATGTAAACTTCAGAGGAAAATTGTTTTTGGTGACAAATTGGTCGTGTATTATGTATTCCAACTATAAATCATACTTTCCCAGGCGGTGTCACAGGATATTAGGAAAATAGGCCACTCCTATGGGACTGATAAAACACTATCAGTAGATTCATTAATAATGATATTTTAGAACAAAACTAAAATTTTTAAAAATATTAAATTTTCAATATTGCGCATCATGCGCATTACAAATTATAGGCTCAATTTGTCTAATCTTGTTGACCCAGTTGGTTAAAAAATTAATTTTCATTTATACGTTGAACACGAAAAAATGATAGAGTCCTTTAATATTAATGCAGAAAAAGGTTTTAAGTATCTGTTCTTTCAAATACATATATCTATGATCTTTTATATTTATACGTCCGTTAATACTCTTTTATATAACAGCTTAAAAGATGAAAATATTTCGTAATAATATTACTTCGTTATCCATAGCTTTTATAACAACAGAATAAATATGAAAACCATGGCCCGAATAAAAAATAATTACACATCGTCAATCAGAATAACTTTATCAGTATAAATCGATATCTACCCTCATTTTACACACAATACGGATTAAACCACTGTGATAGCGATAATGTACACGAAAGAAAGAGAACAAACACAGAAGTGAAAGAAGAGAAAAGAGAAGTTTGGTTAAGCTGGCTTCTTTATGGGACGCCATCATCACCCGATCGCCCTGTCGTCGTGGTAGAGCGACGATGTGACTCCACCGATGGGCGGTCTCGCTTGACAACCCTTTTCATTTACAGGTAAAGTAGATTTAGAGATTCCATATTCTGTTCGCGGCGAGAGATTCCTTTCATTCTTTTTATTTCCTTTATTTTTCGATTTCAGTGAAAAGTTGAGGGCTGAGTTTCAATCGCATATCGCACTGAGGAGTGAAATCTGCTCTGCCGAGAAATACTGCGGCGTCGGATATCCGGGAGTGATTTGCTGTTAGTGCATTTCCTATTCTGAAGGTATTTTTTCTCTCTGACGTCATATATCACTGCGACTCGGTACCTTCATGTGAAAATTCAATGAATGCAATCAAGCGAATTCTTGCACCGATTCTAACGGATGATTTAGTTCGTTGCCTTTATTTTGACATGAAATCATTTTGGCACGAGCATTGTTGAAAAGAAATTGTGCAATAGCCGCTGTTGTAACTTTTTCCAGCTAGCCATTCATACTTGATTTTAACAAGATATTGATCCCCGTTTCTGAAATATAAACAATATTTCTCGAAAAATAATCAAAGATTGTACTATTGACACAATATATAAAATGTATTTTTTGTACATGTGGTTTTATCATATTTTAGACCAAATTTTAAACACAATTTTCTACTTTCCTTCATCCCTTGTTTTTATTTTTCCTTAATTTATTCAGAAAAGACAATTTTTTTAAATGTATAGAAGGAATAATAAAGCAACCACTGAAAGTTTGTTTATACAATACAATGTATTTTTTACATTACATATATTGTAAGATTCGATTAATTCTTGATTATTAATTGATATAATAAAGTTGTAAAAGATACGAATGTTCATGAAAAAGCGGAAGAGTGCCACGACCTTTGCGACGAAGTTGTAGTGGGGTGGGGAAGGCTCTTAGCCCTTGGAGTCGGCGCATGTTTTACTTGTTCCAAGAAAAGAGCATAAAAACGTAGCGAAGAGAAAATGCCGACGTAGTACGCACTTATTGCCGGTGTAATTTGATAAATCAATTAGAATGTGAGAGAGGTTATGAATACACTCAAGCAAAAACTGAACGCGTTAAAAACCCGACTTAGTAGATACAACATATCCGTTCGCAGATTTCACAACAAATTTTTCATATTGAACGAAAAGAATTTTTACCGAAGAATTCACAAAAAAAAAGAAAGACCAATCACACAAGCAAAACTACTGACCAATGAAACTACCCCAACCTCACGGAAGTACAGAAATTCTGGTCATCGATCTGGTCAAAAAGAGTGACACAACAGAGATGTGCCAAGGATCAATGGTGAGTTTACATTGGCTGAAAGTACTGACACTATGTTTTTTCGTGAAATTTCCATTGGAATTTTGAAGAGTATCATAAATTACTTGCTCTGTTGTAAAAGTCCAGGAAGTGACAATATTCAAAATTATTGGTTCAAAAATTTCACCTGCCTCCATCCTTTGATATTACATTACATGAAAAAATTTGTAAACAATCCACAAGTAATGCCAAATTTTCTTTCAGATGGAAGAGCATTTGTATTGCCTAAAGGGGAAGAAAGTACCAATCTTTCCAAATCTGTATTTACCAATTACGTACCTCCAATCATTTTATAAAATCATGACATTCTGTATAACAAAGTTAATTAGTACACACATGGAGCAGAATGATATTTTAGCTCAGCAACAGAAGGGATGCCGGAAAGGTTGTAAGAAACAACTTATCATAGATTCGGTCATCCTGAGGCAAGCCCAAGTCAAAAATAGAAATTTATTCTTCAGCTACATTGATTATCAAAAAGCATTCGACTTCAGCAAGTCCTTGAAATGTACAAAATAAATCCAACCCTCATTAATTTTCTGAAGGCAATATTGCAAAAATGGAATACAGTAATTAATTTAATAATAGGCAGAAAAATAGAAACAAGTAGCAGAATTAACAATAAGAGAGGCATATTTCAAGGAGATTCTCTCAGTGCCCTTTGGTTTTGCATTGCCCTAAAACCACTCTACTGCATTGTACGAGATGTGGTTTTCAATTAAAAACCGCAGATTTTAAAAATCACTCACCTAATGTATGTGGATGATATTAAAATATACTCATCATCCTCAACCAAGCTCACATACTCACACAAGTGGAAACATTCAGTAAGGATATTAGAATGAAACTTCGTACCGATAAGTGCAGAACATTGGCCATTTCCAAAGGTAAAGTTAAAAGAGAACCTTATACAAAAAAGATATTAAAATTATTAAAGGAATAGAAGAAAATGAATTGTATAAATATCTGGTACTACAACAATCTAGATGCATAGACGATACATGCATAAAAAGCAACGAACTGACGAATTTGAAAATCGAGTCGAGAAATTAATGCATACAGATTTAAATGGCCGAAATTCAACAAAAGCAATTAACTCATTTGCCATTCCATCCGCACGTATTCATTTGGAGAAGTTTCATGGACATTAACAGATACAGAAAATCTCCAGCAAAAATTCAGAATCATCATGACGAAGAATAGGTCACGCTACAGGAGCTCAAATGTCGTAAGGCACAGTCTGCCTCGCAAGGAAGGAGGGAGGGGCATAATCCACTTGAAGAACCTGCACAGTTCACAAATAAAGCAACTCCGAGCTTTCTTTCACCAGAGGAAGGAAGAATCTAAATTTTACAATACCATATGCGCAGCTGACATGAAATATACTCCCTTAAATTTAGCAGACCACTCTCCACAACCAAATGAAATTAACGTTGAAATCAGTCAGAGAATTAGCCAATGGAAATCTAAACCACTTCATGGTAGACATCATCATGATCTACATGAGCCTCATGTCGACAAAGCTGCGTCGAACACCTGGCTTGTAAAAGGGGATCTACACTCGGAAACGGAGGGATTTCTCATGGCAATTTCTCATGGTAATGGTCACAAAAAACTATAGAAAATTTATATTGCAAGACATTGACATAGCAGATGACAAATGTAAAAGATGCAAAATTAAACCAGAAACTATACAACACATCACAGGAGTATTTACTCTGTTAGCACAGACAGATTACACCAACAGACATATCATGTTGCTAATATTATCCATCAGAAACTCTGCGGGAAGTATGAATTAATATAAGTCACTGTTCCGTACAACAAGTACTTCCAAAAATCCATTTCAGAGACAGCAGGTACAAAATTTATTTTGATAGATCAATCCTCACCGTCGAGACAATCCATCACAACAGACCAGTTATTATTCTAATAGGCGAACTCAAGAAGGTCACACACATCATAGATATTGTAGTAAACAACAACCACAACCTACAAACTACTTACAATGATAAAATTCAAAAATATGAAAATTTTAAAACAAAAATTCTTCGCTTATGAAATATGAAGTATGTATATATAGTTCCTATAGTCCTGTTCACCACAGGAGTCATCCCTCACAGTCTACATCTGAGCATCAATCGGCTTCATCTCCCAAAAAAACACATTTTTAACTTTACAAAAAGTGGCCATCCTTAACACCTATAGAATAGTCAGATGATTTGTAAATTGTGATATTACTTGAGCGAGGATGCTTGGTATACCCCGCACCTCACCTGAATCCAACTGCAAGTTGTGAAAATAGCTCATGAAAATAAATAATAATAATATCATATATACTAGTTCATTATTTTCTGAGAATATAACACCAGTCTATTTAATATATTAATGGTGACTTATAATAATGAGTTGAAGTATAATATCAAGATTTAAAATAAAATTTAATGTACAACTAAAGAATACAATAAAACGTTTGAAAAATTTTTTCTTAAAAATTTGTTCTTAATTAGTCTACATAAAACATTGTGATTTCCATTTGTGATTATTCGCAAAATCTCAAAGCGAGTCTTTACGGGGAATGTATAATATTAATTCAATAGATTATCTATTCATATTTTGAAGTCAAGTAAGAGGATAAACTAAAATAAACCTCAGAAATAATCACAATGATAATATCCTCGGACGGAGCAAAATGGAATCTATTTCTTAGAGAGGACATAATGAAACGTAATTCGTTCATGCTCCAGATCGCGGCATGGTCCTCCTTTCCCACACGTCTGTCTCTACCACAGACGTGCGGCTGTGCGCGGTGGGTCGAGCTCGGTAACCCAATTAGATTCCCAGCCTACCCCAGTCAGCGTTCCTGCTCGCTCCGCTGCCTCATCGGTGTGCCCCGGGACTTTCCCCCGCTTCCCGCACAGGGGCGCGTAACCGCCGTCTGATGGCCAGCCGCCGACGAACGCGGTGAACCACAAGGCTCCATTTTATTCTCCGAATTCCCGATGGATCGAGTGAGAATATTAACTTTTAGTTATGCGACACATATTGTAAATTATTAGGAGCATTTAAAACTACGTATCATATTATAATAATCACTTAACTAAGTATAAATATACAATTTATTTTGAACAAATTGCCACTGATGAGTAGGTCGTTCTTGTAAATTCTAAATAGTTTATTTTTATTAGTTAGACTACTTGATTTCTAATAAAGCAACAATAAACTACTGTACACTTAAAAAATGGATGTTAACACTTATTTTTTTAAACGTGAAATATAACTTTCATAATTTGTCTAAGATGAATACTTAAGCTATACCTAAAAAACAGAAAATCATCTGAATACCCAAAAATGCAAAATTTCTGGAATTAGTTATTATTGGGAAATATATACTAATGAATTCTATGGAATGTTTGTGGCATGGATTACTAAGAAAAGTAAGCAATGACATTACCTGAAATTTCAAAGGTCTTCTTGTAAGGGTTATTGAAAGTAAAACGTGAAATTTGGTTACCACTGATGAATTATAATGTCAGAAAAAACGTAAAATTTGCTGCTAATCAGAATATGTGAAACTTGTATGACTGTTGCCTGTGAAGATTACTTATGTGTCTGCCAGAGTTCAATTGTGTTTCGTGAGGTTACAATGCACTGAAAGTTTAATGTAGGTGACTGAATTGTAAAAGCAAAATTATACTTGTATAAGGACTGAAAAGAATATTGTTTTCAAGTACATGAGTCAAGTAAATGTGGTATGAAAACCAAAGAATTCAGAGGTCTCAATAATGCGCCTTGTTTTTGAAGCTTTCTGTGCAAAGTCTATTTTCCTTTTGCCTAGATTTTAAATAATTTGTTATTACGTACATATTAGCATACAATACTGAAAACTATATTTTTGTAGATTTTCTTCATAGTATTTTTTTTAATTTAACAAAATTGAAAGTTTAAATCACGAAAGGAGAGAAATGTGGAAACTAATATACGAATTTAGAATATTGTGTAAGAACCCCTGGCTAGGCAAGGCAAAATGAGATTACAAAATCCAGACATGTTGACAGGTGTTTTAATAAATAAATAAATATATTGTTATAAAACAGTTACTTACTCTCTGTTGGGTAAAATGTATCAATTCAGTACCATTTTTAAAAAAGTAATGTTTGTGTGTTTGTTGAACAATGGAAATAAATGTATATTTTTTTAAATTTTATTTGTGAATTGTTTTAAAATTTTAAAAGTCCAGTAATTATTGTTTTGAGTTTCTTTTCAATTATCGGGCAACGCTGTATATTATCTCATATTTTTGCAGGTGGTAGTTAAGTATTCTACTCCTTTGAAAATATGCTGTAAGTTTTATTATAAAGGAATACTATAATTTTACAAACAAATAATGGAGCATAAATGTAGTTTTAATGAATACATTCATATCACGCGTTTCTGAAGCAGATTAATTTCCATATTCTACCAGCACTTTGATAATTTTTGTCTTTGACATTGAGTGCAATGAGTGAGAGCAATTTTTGGGTCACTTCTTCCCACATCACGCTTCTAGCGCTTTCCAAGTCCCAAAACCATTTACGTCTACTCAAAGGTTCGGTCTAAAATACCAGGGACTCAAACCCCTCAACCTGCCTGTTAAAAAAGTATAATTCAATTTAATTCGAAGAGACAAGAAGGAATGTAAAGGATTTGTAGGTGATGACTGTAAATGTTAAAAGAAAGAAATATAATTTAGGAGGTACTTTTAAAGATGGGAAAAGGGATGCTGAGGGAAGGAGGAAAGGAACGGGAGACAGAAGCCTTTCGCCGCTTCGTCTCAGAACGAAAAAGTCTTGATTGCGAGGGCGCTGATTAATGGCGTTTTAAGGCGCGGCAACGCGTTCCTCTTTTGAAGGCGCAGGTCACCCACAAGTCCCGACTCGAATCTTCTCTTTTCTGTAGATGGGGTGTCTAAACTTTTATAGGCTCTGTATTCCGTTGCAATGTTGCAGTCTGAAGCCCTATTGGTAGGATCAAAGTATAAATGTCGAACATTGAAGAAGAATTAATAAAAAAAATGACTCAATATTTGTTATTTTTCTTATGCAAGTTACTCTGATATGTTCAGTTTTACTATATTTTATTTACAACTAGCTAAACTACCCAGTGATGAAATTACTGAAACTTTATTTACATATGAGTTAGTAAATTAAAGGAAAAAAAGTACCTAAAATATCACATTAAAGCAGAACATAGGAATCATTTTGTTAAAGAAACATAGAAATTTCAGATTAATCATGTTACGTCGAATGAAAATGGCCTCCCGCCTTTTCCCGTCCTGAAAATGGCCGTTCGCCTCCCGGGCCCGTCTAGCATTCTCATTCAACTTGTGAAACCCAAAGACCTCTGAGGTGGTCTCGTAGAGACTAAAGTCCTCATCTGAGGCGACTCCCTTAGGAAGTACTTTATTTGGGTAGTATTTTTCCATTTCTGGTTCACAAACATAGAAATCTCTTAGATTGCGGTGAACCTCACTACCCAAATAAAGTACTTCCTAAGGGAGTCGCCTCAGATGAGGACTTTAGTCTCTACGAGACCACCTCAGAGGTCTTTGGGTTTCACAAGTTGAATGAGAATGCTAGACGGGCCCGGGAGGCGAACGGCCATTTTCAGGACGGGAAAAGGCGGGAGGCCATTTTCATTCGACGTAACATGTTACCTGGCGGTGAGGTTTACCGCAATCTGAGAAATTTCTAATCACAAACATAGAAATCTCTTAGATTGCGGTGAACCTCACCGCCAGGTAACAGATTAATCATNTACTTTATTTGGGTAGTATTTTTCCATTTCTGGTTCACAAACATAGAAATCTCTTAGATTGCGGTGAACCTCACTACCCAAATAAAGTACTTCCTAAGGGAGTCGCCTCAGATGAGGACTTTAGTCTCTACGAGACCACCTCAGAGGTCTTTGGGTTTCACAAGTTGAATGAGAATGGTAGACGGGCCCGGGAGACGAACGGGATGACGCAGTTGGTAGGCGCATGAGCGCGCTGAGCTCAAGGTCCCGAGTTCGAACCCCAATCCCGTCTCGCATTTTCATTCGACGTAACATGATTAAAGAAACTTACTAGGTGAGGTCGCGACTTGGGAAATTGACTTTGGGGCGGGACTTAGTTGAGTTTGGATTGTAGTACTCCTAAGGATCATTGATTATCGAACCAAGAAAACCCAATAGATAAACATTTCCTAGAATAAATGTCTCTTACTTCACCTCTTATATGTTGAACACAAATGTAAGACTCCAAAGACCCAAAAATTCGCCCAATAATTATATTAATTTCTTTTAATAAATTAATTACTCAAAACTTTCGCTTTACTTATAACATGTTCTTTTCCCAAGAAACGTGAATACGGAGACGTCAATGTTACCTCGTAAATGGCAGCTTCTAATTTAACAAACGAGCTCAACGAGGCACCAGGTGTTGGCCTCTGGTTTTGCATTTTCTACAACGCTAGTAACCAACGACTCTCGCTATCTCCCACTTCACGGTCACTACCGACTTCTCTCTCTGTCCACATCCCTCTTCAGTGTTCTCCTGCCAGTCCAGATTCCTCCTCTAACCTAACTCGTGGCCTGTATTTCTAGGGAGCGCCGTGCGCGTAGCGGGTGACTTAAATGTTTGGAGGCGAAAATAATTTCCCAAGTTAATCCCACAACATTTTTAGAGTTTGTCTAGCATTAGAATATAGTTTTTCTTTATTTGTAGATTTTTTACTGAAATAAGTTAACGAAACGGCACCAGATGTATCACTATTCATCTCACCGACCTCAAACTATGGATTTGAAACTTACATCGGTCATTTTCAATATGTTTTCTATATTTTGTTAGATATGCTTTGGGTGAGACCTAAATTTGTCGTAAAAATTGTAGTAATTTTCCCCATACTTGAACGTCTATAATTCAAATTTCACAAAAAAATATTATATTCTACTTTCCGAGGGTGAAATAGGGAGATGGAATGGTTTGTTGATCTCGTGTGGTGACCTTCCGCTTATTTTAAGATCAAATGTACAAAATGTTGAGAACCTAAGAATTAAAATCAGCATGGCTTAGGGGGTCGAGCGCTGAGTTGCTGACAGGATAGCCGAGGTTTGATCCCCGGTGAGGTGGGGATTTCATAACACCTCAACATCCTGACTGTCTCCCAGGCTTACTCAGTCTCCTGCAAAATGAGTACCAGGTTCTATCATGGGGTCAAACCGGTCAGAACGAGATGCTGACCATATCTCCTCCTTCTAGTGCCATGGTCAAGTAATTGCGGAACGCTACCCTCCGCGAACCCCTTGGGCATCTTCGGGGCCAGTTCAGGGATAGTTTGACTTTTTTATATAATCAAGGTAAATAAATGAATCATCACTGGCAATATTTTTCTTGGTGATCACAATATAATTTAATAGAGTTTTACTGATACACAACAAAATAAAAAAAATATTGTCATCACCCAAAGAAAGATCATAAGTGATAATTTAGTTAGTTGTAGATTTGTTTAAAAGGCAAATGCATGCCACAGAAACTCTTGTTTATAAATATTGGTTGATAGTGTGAATTATAATGAATATTTGAAAATAATTAAATTCGTTGTAATGCTCATCACATAACTGTCATACAACTATTATAATATTAATCCATACTAATATATAAAATTGTAAAATGTAATGTAAATATAAAATTGTAATAAATATAATGTATTGTAAATATAAAATTGTAATAAAATCAATCGATCTTGATGAAACTTGGCAAGGTTTAGTTGCCCAGAATTAACATTTACTAACTTCCATTTTTAAATGAGTGTAAAGAAATATAGACAATTCTTTTGACGATAAGTAGCGATCAAGTGGGGAAAATAATTCGCTTCCACTGCCTAAATGGTTAGAGATATGTGATAATAATGTTTGACAATATTGTTTGGCTCAAAATGTCTACAAGAAAGTCCACAACACCTATGTCTATATTCAATGGTTAATCCAAATTATCGATAAAATGTTTTAAAAATATACGTATTAAAATGCGACAATTTAAGAAAGAAAAAATAAATCCTCATCAAATTAAATGGATTCTTTATTGTATGCATTTGGTAAAATTGAAAAAACCTCTGTAAATTGTAAAATTTGGACTTATAATTAGATATTTTATCGTATCTCGGCAGCGAGTGGGTTAGATCTGTCTGAGATGCTAAGATGACTAGAGTTACTTCCGATGTTATGTGAGAGTTAGACCAATCAATTTATTTTGAAGAATATAAAACTTTGATAATAGCCTTGAGCCAAAGACCAGGGTTGACAAAGGACTCTAAAAGTAAATAAGTAAATAAATTGGAGTAAGGGCAATGGGGAAGGGGGTAAACAGCTTTAGAATCCACAAGGATAGAATGGGAAGAGTGAGTCATGTAAAAATGTTTCATCCATAAAGACAAGTTTAATCCATAGATTCCAGGGCTTTCAGATCAAGAGTGAGAATGACATGAAATTCAGCACAGAAACACTCCTAACTGTCCAAAGTGTGAAGTTGTGTGCTAGTCTAATTGGTTACGTTTCGATTGAATTTTTACTCTCACGGACAACTTAACGTTGCTTGTTCATCCAAGGATCTATTCTTACCCCTCGAGGTGAAACTAAAATGGAGTGTACAACCAAGTCTTCTATTAAATTTGTAATATTACAAATTTTTAAATTTATGATGCTATACGTATGTTTAAAAAAACAGTAAGTAAAATCATTTTGATATTAAAATATAAATAGATTTTGTTTCTTTCTAAATAAAAGATTGGTTCATGAAAGCTACTGGACAACGCTGGGTAATCAGCTAGTAATAATAAGAATGTATTGCATTACACACTTATATTTTAATTCTTGCTTATTTATAATTATTTGTAATTTTAAAAAAATATATACTTATTAGCGGTACGATTGTGTACATCACAACGGTAGGTTTATCCTTATCCGGATTTTTCTACCCATTTCCTTTGGGCACTCGTATCTGCTGGGTTTTGTTGTCTGCTTGACTTTGAAACATAAAGTAGTAATCACACGCAATATTCGTCTGCTCCCTTTCCTGGTGTTAATTTATTGATTATTTTTAGATCCACACGATTCCCAGTGTCGCCTCACACAGACCGAAAAGTCAATCGTTGTCTCGCCCGCTTCAAATCACATCACCCTCTCCACCACCTCTACATGACATAGCGACCTCCAAGTGCGTCTTCTGTCGGAATTACTGAAGGAAAAACTTGTTTCTATCCCCTTCGCCTGGCTGGACGCCAAATCGAGTCTAATTTTTCAGGGAAATGAATATGGACGAGGAACTATTCGTTAATCGTGATTACGGACCAATTCTTTTAATGCGCTTTCAACTCTGCTTTCTCCCTCCTCCATCTCCCATACGCCCTTCGACTTCCATTCCACCACCTCCACTCTTCGTACGCCACGCGTCGGGGCAATTGGAGAAAGCAGTGACGGCTTTTCGGGGAAATGTGTAGGGAAAAGCGAATTTGCTTCGCTTCACGAATTCAAAGAGGTCTCGAATAATTTTAAAAAAAACGGTAATGATTTTAAGTCCTGTAAAACATGAATTTTGTAATAATCGCGCGCTTTCATGGAATTCATTATTCAAGTAATGAGATTTGAACCCGAAATAAGGCATCTTATGCTCTTTTCCTCGAAAGTAAATTCAAAGCTTTCGACTCTTGCATGGCTGTATCAGTTATATGGCATTCTATGGCCATTATATTATTTTTACAATTACAAATTCATTCTTTTAAATCAAGTAAATAAATAAAAATAAAAAAAGATCTTTAGTATAGCTTTATTCCATCATTCCTTAAAATAATGTAATTGTAACATCGTAGGAAGGAAGCAAGATGCATATTCGGTACTAAATCCAATAGATGCGATTGCTCTGTTTCTAGTGTTGTACAATACCTGGACATGCATGTTCGCGTCACGATATGACTTCGCCTGTGAACGATTTCCCAAAACGCCCCACTACTACTGCTGCTCTCTCTGTGGCGCATTTGGAAAGAGCGCGTCTCCCGGGAGCCCCAGGCCATGTTTATCGGACGCGTGGTCGGATATTGGCATGCGCCTGCACCGCCAACACCTCTCTTCCCGTGTAGCCCTGCAGCTTCCATCGGTGACAGCTCTGCCCCGCAGCAAGCTTGTACCAGTGCAGTAGTTGAGGAATCAACGTTGCAGTTTCGTATTTTATCCATAGTGGCCAATTATGCGGTAGCGGGGTTGCTACATATAATCAAGCTTGTTTGGCGTTCTCGAGTCATCAACATGTGGTCATCAAAACGTCTGCTGAAAATATTAGTTTACTTACTTTATGGAAATTAAGATTTGTGGAGCCTCGACTCGTTCCTATCTGAGATTAGTTCACTAATTTCTGATGAATCATTTTTACTTTTTTTTTAAATTAATAAATAAACTTTTTTGTCAAAAACCAGTCGCAAACTGTGTATGACTACGTGGGTTAAACTACGTTTCTCTACGGAAACAAGCAAGAGACTATCCCATGAATTCCGATCAAATGCCCAAGGGAAGAGGAGGATTGAATATTTATAAAAGAAATTATTTAATAAATACGTGCTGTTATCTATACATTATTCAAAAATGAATCGTAGATATTATGTGTAGTAAAATTTCGAAATTATTAATAAAATAAGTATTAACGATATTTCCAACAGTAACAAAAGTGTTATCAACAACACTAACAGTCAAAAATATTTATGACAAAAGTATTAATGATAAAGTATAGCGTTCTTAATTTACTTTTGCATTTGTTTCTTTTTGTAAATATTTGACATTCCATGAAAAGTATGAGTATAAAATCATGTTAGCTATGAGTTCGTTGATGAACTTCCAAAGTCAATAATATGCACTTGCTTCTAAATATATTATGTTTTTTGCAATTATAAAAATGTTGTGGATTGTATTAGAGTTTACCTGGCAATCTATACTGTCAACTACAATATATCAGTAGTTTTTAAGTATTTTAAATTGTACTTTTATTAAATTATATTTTTGTAGTAATAGAAGCATAGCTTCGTTATAGACTGGTTGCAAAACAAATGGAACAAATTCGTAAAGTTGATCTTCACAATAGCCAACAATAAACAAAATCCCGTGGAAAATTTTCTTTGAGATTTTCTGGTTTTGATAACAGACTCTTTCGTATTTTTTGCCGCTGATTCGAAACATGTTAGTTTTCATACATCCTCACATTTCCTTACGTTAAGGTTACCTCACAAAAATGGCTTGAGACTTTATTGAAATACCCAATTTAAAAAGGAGCATACTTCATTTATAATTGATATACAAAAGGAAGAAACCAAACATTTTTTTAAGTAATACTTAGAGTTTTTTGTAAAGTGTGAAAATAGATGTCAAAAGTCTTTGTTCACATATTTTATTCGTCAAAACGTCTATTCCTTTTCTATTTTGTAAATTCGCTGAGGGTCACCTCTTTTCCCCATTCAACAGTAGTCGGCTGTCATGAGAACATTACATTTACCATCTTTCCATTATTTTCTCATTTGTTGAAACGTCTTTCGATTATTTTCTCACCTGATATTCATTAACAGCATCAACATTTTTTTGGAAAGTATTCCAAATTGGGATGTAAAGATTGAAGCTCATATTGCAGACCAACTTCTTGAACTTTTCAAACATATCTCCTTCAATATTTTTATAGTATTGACACTTCATTTTCCACAGAAAGTCAATTACAACAAGTCTGAAACAAACATGTGAATATGTGAAAATGATGAAGCATCACGGACTTACAAATTTCCAATATAGACATAAATGAATCAGATCAAAGAAGAGGTATTAATATTTCAAAAGATACGAAACATTATTAGGAACATTACTACATGCAATAAAATATGGATAAAAGTGGTCTTACGCAAAGCAAAGAAGACAAAAGTTTATAATAGAAAAGAAAAAGGCAATGGCTAAGAATATCTGGTAACATCACCAAGGAACAGGTTTTAGTAGTTCAAGAAAAAATAAAGTTTGAAAGCGATCCAGGTCTGTTCTTCATTTTCTTCCATTTCTTAAAACTTTCGTCTTCAATATGTTTCTTTTATATTGGGTTCAACCAAAACACGTTCCTTCAACTTGAATAAGCCCGGCCCAATATAGATGGGTGAAGAGTCACGGGTCACTGAGTGTTTTGCTGACTGAATGCTAGGATGAGAAATCTCATTTTTATCTTTTAATTGAATCGTACAACACATAACACAAGCAAAAGTAACAGTCATCACTATGGTTCTTATATTCCCTCGTAACCAGTGCTATGTAGAAGTGGAAAGAACACTTCTTCCCTTGAGACCACTCTCTAAGTTATACACAACTGGACACACTTTGCGATGGGCCAAGACTTGGCTTGGTCTGCTCATTGTATGCCAAAACAAGTGAAATATTTTATCAATATCAGAAATATTTCTTTGCTTTTCTTTGTAATAAAATTGCTACATCTACACATTTTTGGCGAATATACACATCCTTTCAGTTTATATTGGGAAACACACAAAAAGCACAACAAAAACTTGTAGATAATCCAGTATGAACTGAATTACTCTACATGTATGTGATATAGTTTAAATCGGATCGAGTTTCACTAATATTTCACTATCATACAAAATATTCTCCAGATTGAACTACAGCAATGTTTCAAATTACTTTTTTTCACTCTCAAATGCAAAAAAAAATATAAATATTTTAAATTTATTTGTAAATACTGTTTTATAACGTACACGAATTTGCTTATTTTATTAATTATTACAAAATATTATTTAGGAAGAACCTTACGTGGTAGAATTTTTATTATTTTTCCTATGCCCAGCACCATAAAATCTATATAAACCACTTTTATAATTAACTTTCAATAATTCTTGTTATCAGATATGTAAAACGGAATGATGACCACTACAAAATGTTTTTTTTCTTCTCATTTGCTGTTACTTGAATTTTTCCTGCGTTTTCGCTGCGTAATGATCTTACCAAGGAGGGACACTTCGAAGCTTATCTTTGAAGCAATGCATGTTTCAAATTAAGGAACACACATTGATGTTTCAGAAATTACGTGCTTCTGACTTATGGTGGATTTGATTATATTTTCTCCTACTATCCTATTGATATAGTAATACGACTATATGAAACCACCTGGCAAATATGCTATATTTATTTCAACCCAACGCTCCGAGAGTCAATTCTTGTCATCTTCCGGTGAATGTACAGTTATAAATATATAAAATTTGTCCACTCATAGGTTCCTCTAAAATATTAGTATATTGTATGGTAGGTTTCATAAACCCTTATTCCTAACATCAAGAAGTGGCATCAACAGAGGTGATTTCCAGTTTCAGTTAGGTACGATACGTTTTACTCCTGCGCTGCAGTCACACTGTGTGCCTTTCCTGTGTTGACTGTTCATAGTTCATGTATGTGTCAAAACCATTCTTATTTGTTCTGGTGTACAATGCACGTGATTTCTCTCTGTCTACTATAACTATGTAGTTTTTGAATTTTACTATTCTCTCAGAAGACTTATGCAAAAATAAGAAGACCTATAAATGCAGTTATAATGAATAATCCGTTATATCCACTTTAACACATTTTGAACGAAATACATCATATATGAATTTATGAGTTTGAATATTTATAAAAATTAATATATCATATTGTAAACTGCTCTGATATGTAGTCCTTATGAATTAACAAATGGAAATTAATCTTGAATATTTTCTCTGAAATTTCAATGTTTCTTTAAATTATCCAAGAAAATACCATTTCAATGTATAATTTTTATTTTGAAACAAATAAGTAAATAAATAATTAAATATATTTGACCAATCTTTTAAGGGTAACGATTGTATGTCGGATGTTTGGAAAATAGAATGAAAATGCAACAAAAACTTACTTCATGATTAATGTCTTCCATTTTTTTCCAAAAATTTTGTTTTTGTCGTAATTAATCTACGTAGGCTCTGAAAAACGTGCTACTAACTTGTTTCATATAACATTGTATTAACATTTCTGAGTGTAAAATTAGCATTAAAAAGAGTTCTGTACATCTCGCTTCTAAAATATAGCTGATAGTCCTGCGCATCGTTATATGTTGTTTTCATCCATTTGGAAATATTTTATATATTAAAAATGAATTAAATTAATTTACTTAAAATATTTATATTACGTTAATTTACTTCACTGAAATATTTACAATAAAATACATATAAGTACGAGATAAATATATGGTGCTTACTACTAAATATTTCAAAGAAATTCTTGGCAATAATTACATAGGAAGGAGATTAATCGTCTGCTTTCAAAACTTAACTCTCCTAAAATACTTCTTATGATGAATTTGTTAAACAGGATTAGTTTAAAAGTCTCAAAAGATTCTCAAAGATGTCAAATAATAGAAACAGTGTACATCCTTTAAGTA
Organism: Laupala kohalensis; assembly: GCA_002313205.1. Lineage (NCBI taxonomy): Eukaryota > Metazoa > Arthropoda > Insecta > Orthoptera > Trigonidiidae > Laupala > Laupala kohalensis. The sequence goes on from NNCF01126005.1 coordinate 1,402,508, forward strand.
TGGCCTCGAAGAACGAAAAACTTCCTTTTCTATTTCACTTGGGTACATCCTTTTTCTGTTCCCATCCCGCTTTCTATCTCAATCTCTTTCAAACGCTCCATCCGTTTAAATCGATTGCGAGGCTTGTATTTAATATCGCCGTCCTTGATGTTTCTTCATTTAATTAATTTGCTTTTTGTGCGGCATCCTTTCTTAGCTCCCTTCTCTGGCGGCAGTTTCTTCCCCTCTTCTCTCCCCAAACTTAGTGAAAGAGCGTCGTAGCGACAGAGAAGCGAAGAGTGACTTTTTGAAAGTACGTGGAAACGATGTCCCTGCTGCCGTCGCGCGGTGAGCGCTGCAAGACGACGGGAGGGGGAAGAGTTACGAAACAAATGAACCTCGGATCCGGGCTTACTTGTTCCCGTGCGGAGCGGTGGGAGTTGTAGGCTGTTGCGTTTTATCGTGAAATTGCGCGCGCACTCGTCTTGTCTCTTGGGGTGAGAGAGATTGGAAATTGCCGTCAAAACCGAGACATTCTCCAACGCTTCCCCCTCCTGCTTCGTTGCAATCTTCAACACCATTGCTATAGCTGTCTGCCGCGATTCTGACGAATACTTGTTTTCATTTACAGGACACTGAATACTATCGGCATAATCCTACGAACTCTATACCAAATATATTTCTAAACATCATCTCTAGTTTCCCTTCTTTTTGCGACCTAACCTCATCAAATCTCATTTTCCATTCGCCATAACAATTCCATCATACTGAAGAAAATAAATTGAATCAATTGTAAGTTGATTTCTTTACATCAATTAAACAGCATATCATGTTTTAAAAGATATATTATTACCATTAATCTTTACTGAAAAATAAAATTAATTCGGTTTTTATTAACTCCCCTTCTAACATTAGGACATTGTGTGAGTGATTTCGCCTTCATCATTGTTGTATGTCTCACATCGGAGGTGTGATAAGGTAACTTTTCATGAAACGATAACTGGGTTTCTCTGTATTAATATCTTTTTCTGGAACCGCAGTACAGAATTATAAAATCTGATATATTAAATTCATATTTAAAAAATCATCGCTCATGTTAGATTGTAGTTGAGCATTTGAGTCACAAGTGATTCTTTACGGAAACATCTACTAAGGAGGAAAGAGGATATTAAATGGGTCACTAGAAAGTTACTTGCATAACATGAACCGTCTTGAAATTACAAATTGTAATAGGGTGTATAATGAACCGTAACGAATTGTGTACTTTATTCTGAACTTATTTTATTACTGGTCGCTGCGTTTAGTGGGTGTGATAATTTAGTAAAATCTTACCAAAATCAAAGCAGTGTACTGCCATCCTTATAGACCTAGGAGATACCATAACTCAAACTATATTTTAAAATTTTGAACGCGTCAAATATATTGTATATTACTTGGTATTTCGAACAATATTGTAGTACCATTTAAACTCATTCCCACAATTAGTTAACTACCGAATTTGTAAATAGACAACCGTAGAAAAAGGTACTGTTAAGTATGTAGTTTTAAGGAAAACATGATTATTTTGATGTAAGCTAGAAAAGAGATGTTACACTATGTAAGGAAATAAAGAAGTGTACAAGCTGAAATAGAAGCGGTATACGACTGCAAACACGGATATAATACGGAAGGCTACGCAATTTACTCATTCTTTATAATCAATGTTACGAAAGAATTCAATGACTTGAGTGTCAGGGAAGGAGAAATGACTTAATTAAAGAATAAAGATGTCTTATAAAGTTAAATATTAATTAGCATGTCTTGAAGTTCCTTAATAGAAAAGGTTTGTCAGTTATGTAGATATGAAGAGTGACAAAACAAATTGATATATTGCGTATAATTAGTTAAAATAAACTTATCCGAACTACCAAATTACCGGCATATAGAGTAATTTTATTGAAATAAATAATGATAATTTATAAATATACAAAGTCGACACTTATTTATAATTCTTAAGATTATCTCATAAATTAATTACATGAACATCAATTGTGAGTTTGTAGTTCGTTAACCTGCAAAAATTTGTGATTTACCAACTAAATTTTGTAGAGTTGTTCTATACGTTGTTCGGAGCATTAATGTGTACTGTAACTGATTTAAAACATTCCGCATTAATTTATCTTAAACCTATTTTATAAATATATATAACAAGGCAGGTTTTCCTCGCCATATTGTATTGCTCACTGATGTATAAAGGGCGTGCTTTTGACATCATATTATCTAACACTACACTTTCCAACATCATCGTTCTCCTTTGGGATATCCTAATATTCTATTTTTTACTTCTAATATTTCCAAAATGTATTTGTATAGGTCCATTCAAAATACTATAATCCCTTTTTTTCCTGTTTTCCCCCAGTAAAATTCTCCACTCTGTATGCTCCATCCACCTGTGTTTCATGATATCCTTCACGAAATTAGTTTTGTCGCCCCAAGTTTTTTCCACCGTCTTATCACCCAAATGAAGTGACTTTTTCCTGAACACTTCTTCATCCAACAGCTATAGACATAAATTGCATTTCTTCCAGAAGTGTCCCTCCGGGGTAGGCTCCCTGTTTCTCTGCTATCCGTGAACCGCATGGGTTCATGTCCTTAATGCTTTTCTTAAGCATAATTATCTGTGTGTACCGCTCACGGTTCCTCATAACTTTCAAATGCTTTGTTCTAAAGTTCGTCAATTACTCTCGCATCTTTCACATTTTGGATCCATCTTCTCTCATGTTAAGCTCTGGACTGATAAAAGAAAGATTCAAAACTTACTGACTATTTTTTTTCTATACTATCCGCTATCCCGCTCTAGTTTGTTTACGTATATGTATATTCTTAGTTTATAATAAGAACTATTTATTTCAACAAACGCGATCGCAGGTATACCTACATTGAAAGATACTGGAGAGAGAAACAACTAGTATGATTGAATAATTAAAAGAAAAAGATTTAGTTGGGTTGTGATAATCTTGAGTGACAAAGATATCAATATAATCATATTTTTATATAATGTATTGATGTTTCTATATGAACGTTTATAATTTCGTTTTGACGAGTATTCTTAAAAAATCAAAACATACGTTTTGCAATCATTACGTTTCTAAACATGCTCAAAATTCATATTTTTACATAGAATTTCTTGACTTCAATGTAAAAATTCTCAGAACTCAAACTCTACGTTAAAATGTTACGTTATTTGAATTACTCCGAAACAATGCAGCAATGTGTAAATATTTTCGTAGAAAAAGAGATTTACCTAAGGGTTTACATTGTACTAATCCTCGAGTTCACGGGTTTCTAGATTTCTTATATCCTTTAATACTTAACTATTCACACCAGAAGCTCTTTCTCGCCTGTGTGTGTCCATCGGGGTAAAATGCTAGTCACCTCCATTATTCTCTGTCCCCGCCCTCACTACCCTCATCGACCGGGTTGTCCAAGAGTATTCTGTCGCTCTGAACTCACTTCTCTAAACCACACTCCTGGAAGCCGACTTGCGAACTAGCTGCGGTCTCTGAGAGAGCAGAGGAGGACTGTTGCATTCGACCAACTTGCCCCCTTTCTCCTCACACAGTCCTCACACAGTCCTTTTGCAGCCTGCGTTTCATGTCTTCGTCTGATGTCCTCACCACTAATCAGATAAACAACTGGACGTGGTTCACACTGGAATGAGGTGGCATTCACTTCCAGACTGAGCAAGTGCGCTAGTTTTTGGGAGATATTAGTTTAACAAACTACATATATTTTTCTATTTGAGAATATATATTTTGAAAAAAACCGACCTAAACTTCAAAGGTAAGTTGGTTATGATCAAATAACAACTTACTTTAAATGAAATCAGAACAATTAATACAAATGAACAATGGAAAGAATTGTTATAACACATTCAAACACACATTTGTTAAATTTTTTAATCACACAGCTTACCGAATGTAAAGTATGTGATTTTGTTTAAATTTTATTTCTTTAAGATTTATTTAGAAGTATTTTTATATTTAGATGTTTAAGGAGTAGAAAACAAAATCTTGAAAAAATATCGCTTTCTTTCGTTTTCTTTTCTATGCTACTATTCGCACACAGTCTGCGTGCGAAGAAAATAAACGAGACAGCGTCATATCTTACAGTGAGAGAACAATGATCGAGCGTGAAAATTTTATTATAAAACACGCAATATTTATTACTTTATAACGATACTTTTATTTATACTTCTGAAAATATATTCTTTAACAATATTTTTTGTTTCAATCAATGTGTTATCATTTCTGTTCTGAATAAAACATGGGTTCAAATTAAAGTTGAAATTATAAATGTGCATCATGAGGCTATACGTTCTCACTTGCAATACATAGAAAATACTTTACACTCCATTATGTGAGAAATACTGAATTGCTATGATAAAATTTTCAGATTATTGGTAAGATAATCCTTTGCTCTCTCACCACTGACGGTGCTTGTACTTCGAAAGATGAGGTATATGTCTCTCGAGTGACAATTACTCATTCATTTCACTATTCACTGGAATTGCAAGTTACCATTAACTCCGATTCATCGTAGCGTCCATGGCAAGTCACAATTCCACTGAATGTTTTGTAAGTAATTTAATAAAGGAGTACTGAAGAAATACTATAATCACCAACCAAAATTAAGGCACTAATGTGATTCTTTTATTGTTTCTGAGGTTTCATACATGATTTTGTTGCATTTATTCTTGATAATAGGGGAGTTATAGGTACATGAATAAACTTTCGTTATTGAGTAAACCTTTAAAATTTAGGTCACTTTTGACACATTACAGTAAATATGAGAGAATAAAATAATTATTGGTCGACAATTAATTTTCTGTCAATTCACAGGACATAAGTAGTTCACGATCTATAAAATTCAATTCACGGTCTGCACAATTCAAAGTTAGAAATGATTTCGATGTACTTGTGATTCTGAAAAAAAATCAATAAAATAATTGCCCTTTTTTTGTATTTTCAGAATAGATAAAACGTGTTGTGTACTTTTTACACTGTATTTTATATTTTTTATCAGTTGGTAAATAAGTACTTTCTTTCATAAATATTTTCGTTCCCTCTTACGATATTTTAGATATGAATATATGACTTCAATATGCTTCTTACTTTTTAACTCTTGAGAATCCATTTTCTCTTTCCTTTTTTCTATTTAAGTCCCAACAACCAAACCTTATTTCCATTCACACAATCCCGCTCCCAGGTCGACCCGAGATCGTCTGAAAAGTTTGTTTTTTTTAAGTCGCCCAACCGAGAATCGCGGAAAACACGAAGGTGCGAGAGTAAAATCGACCGTAATGAAATCCGCGTCCTTATACATAAATTATCGACGACGGCATTAAGAGCACGACAGTTTGGAAAGCGCCCTCTTAAGACGGGCGCGCGAGCTTTGCGGCAACTTTGCGGCTTAGCGCTCAACTTTTGCGCCTGCGCTCACATCAGTGGTATACGCGCGATGGCTTGAAGCGTCTGACGCGATAGTTCTCGTTCCTCTCTACTCATCCCTTCTGCCTCACCGTCAGTGCTCTTTTTCTTCCTCCTACGCACTACATCGCTTTCGTTCTTATCACTCGCTCGCAGAGGCAGGAGATGTCATATGGGGAGGGATGAAATTGATGGAATAAGCGAGTTCGAAATGTGAGTCAAGTGATGATGTATTCATGGATAGATGATTAAAAAATTGGTATACACAACACTATTGGATGAGATTGTTCTCTATCGAAGTCATAATTGAATGTTGGGGGTATGTAGAGGAAGATACATTTGGAAGATCTATTGTTTTTTATTGCTCTGCCAGATGTATGTGACTGCATTCTTCATCACTCACCAGAGTTCTTATTAGTCTTCACTAAAATGTACATCAACTAATCAAGGATAAAACGAACAATTTAATTCTCCTTTTAAAAATAGAAAGACCTGTTACGAGTTTTGAGATGGCATGGTTTCACAAAAGGCGCCCAAGAGACTTAAGTAATGTTTCAAGATATGTATGGAATTTGATGTAAGAAGTACGGTTGCAGAAATAATAGATTATTAGACAATGAGATTTTTAAGAAATATAACTCTTCAATAACTTCGTTTGTAGAGGGGGTAATCACAAGAGTGATCTAGAGCAAATAAGATAGAAAATAGTAGCACGTAAGTTAACGTTACAATTTGCTGGTAATGGTGTCCTACGAGACGCACAGATCAGTTCTCAAATCCCTTTCATATATGTCACGTCATAAGATGTCATGTTGTAGCTGTTTTGATTTTTCTGTTTGATTATTTTCTAAAGAATATTGTGTCTTTTTAAGTACACTGTCGTATGAAATGATTTAACACCTTATCTAAGTAGAATAATAACAATACTTTAAATCACTTTTTTATTCAAGTTTTACTTATTTTTTGAAGTAAAATACTTTCACATCAATTTCATACATTTTTTTATTTATCCTTGTTTTATTTTACATTGAATTATTGAATTCTATTACACCGTTTTCGTAATTTCCCATTTAATACCATCATATATTTCATATCATTATGTCTCATCCAGGATGGCAATTTTCTTCCTCATTAATTATTTTCACAAACTGTTCATTACTTTCACTTGAAGCGTTTGAAACAACACACGACTCGCGAGAACATCGTCCTCAATTCATGAACAGAGAGTGCTGCGTTGTATATTTTAATGAAAAAACATGCTTTTCGCAATGTTTATCTAGTTGCCACATTTTGCGTTTTATAAAAATCCTCTTAAATGTTTGTTTAATTAGTTAGATTTTTTGTTACGAACGTTTGAATTTATTAATGTCGTACTAGCTTGAAGCTCAGCGCGTTTTATTTAGTGCTGGAGGCGCTGCATGATGTGCAGTTGTTTCGCGCTTTCGTTTGTTTGGCGAGAGCAGTTCGCCATGAGTTGAAACTCTGCTACAGTGAAACCCTTCCCCACTCCCTCACCTCTTGCCATGCAGCTGTTCTCCAGTCTCATGACGCCGAGGTTAACCTCCAGAGACTGATGGCGATTACCGGCTTCTGTTTGGGTGTAACATGGAGGTCTGTCCCACGGGATCAAGCTTCTAGATCAAACTGAGAAACTATGGAGCTGAGGAACTGTATGTTTGAATGGTTAATCAGTTTGACGATGTTCTCGAATTGTGTTTACCGGCAAGCTTAGTTTTGTTGAAGTCTGCTTGTGCAGTCTCAAGCGCTAGAGGAACAGCACTCCCCTGGGACTCCTGTACTATAGCTGTCGGTCTCGTCAGAATTCGTGACAGATGAGTATACGGCATAGAAAAGGAACAAAAACAATAATCGGGTGTTTACAAAAAAAAATTAACTGAAAAACACAGTAAATATTGTGCCCTACAATATTATTTTATTACCTGTGAAATTATGAGAAGACAAAATGACACAAAAATCCTTTAAAAGATTCATCATTTTTATCAATAAAACGCAAACGACTTCTACCTTAAATACCTTATTTTTTTAATTACCACTATAACCATTGAAGTAACCGCTAACAATACTAATTTTTTTAGGGGTTTTACTACCATAGCCAATGTCAACTTATTCACAGCAAAAACAATGACTCAATTCTACGTGAAGATCAAGTAGCATAACTGGGAGAAGCTATTTCTATTTTCAAATTTACTTATGACTTATCAATATTATTCATTTTTACAAGTATCGTTCAGTCTCTTCAACTGCGTAATTCTAATTGAAAACTTTATCAGAGATTCAAATCGAAGTAGTTCAAGTACGAGTTCTTAAAATCGCTTTGTGTTAAGTTCTGTAAACTTCTTAAAATCTCTTAATCTTCTAATTTTCTAATTTTAACTGAAAAAAAGAAGTAACGCTATATACTACACGGCAAAACATTTCATGCACTCAAGATTGAAGGAAAATACAATTAATAGATTTTGATATGTGGAGTGCAATATTTAAGGGTTCTAACCCAAAGTATTGTATGGTATAAGTAATTGACTTGAGTAAACAAGTATTAAACAACATACTCAATTTTGACAAGTATGCCCTGTTTGCCTACATCATGAAATAGACATTTCTGATACCCCCTTAAGTACAAATAAGCCATAATTTGTGATGTATCTTTGCATAGATAATTGCAATGATTTAGAGGTTTCTACAAATCTAAAATTTCGTTTAGGATTAGCAACAGCAACTTGAAAATAGGTTCACCCTACTTACTTCTATCTGGGTCGAAGAAATCACTAAAAGAATTATTATTTAGGCCAGCTATTATTTTAAATTAATCGCTTCTAACTTTTAATAACTACCTGGTGTGCTGGAGATATGAAAATTTACAATTACGACAAACACAAATTCGAAAAAAATACAATCGATTCGCATGTAATACAGACGTCTTCTTGCTTCACTCTTCTCGAATAAACCTACTGACAACACGTACGAGGGATGGTGCGTCTTGGAAATGCTTTCATCACAACGACTCAGGAAGTATTTACAATAACAATGTTACATAATTATCTAACTGATAAATCGTAAAACAGGAATCGATACGCCTAAATAGTGGAAAGAAATTGCGTCCTATTCCTAGGAGCAGAGCACAACGACGCGCTCCTAAAACATTGTTACATGTACTCATTGTTTCCAGAATCGAATCGCCTGCACGGCTGACATTCAAGTGACAGCTCGTTCTTCTTCCTGCTGTCCGTGATCGGTGCTTTCCTGGGGAAGGAAGGACACTGCTTGCTGATTGGCCAGAGCGATGGAGGTTGACGTGAATAGTTTGAGCCACTGTCTCGCACCGGAGTCTCGCGTCCATACAGGGAACTTCACTCCGCGACAATTCCAATATTTATCTGATGAATTTGAAAAGCAGAAATAAAACTCTCATTTAGGTGCCACTAACGGAAACGACAATTCCATTACTACATTACACGAGTTATCTAATAATTAACCATTTATTAAGGATTTGTCCAAACTCAAACTTTTATCATTTGAACAATATGTCTATCACACAACAAAACTACATGGATGTTATTCTCGCTACAATTAGTGTTCTGCCACTTACAATATGTGAAAATATACATATGATGACCATTTCCTATATTGTCTCAAGAAACAAAGTATTACCAACTTGCACCATAACTAGCCTGTGTATTTATGGTAAAGAGCTTTCCCTCATAAACATATTATTACTATTATCATCCTTGTTATTATCTTCGTTACTCTTCACAACTTAATGCTGGCTTGTAAACCCATTCCACGTTGCACCCAGCTTCCTGACGAATAGATCCGAAAGATTTTTGTGTTTTCGTAGTAACTTTCGAAGATCAAGTTATAAAAGCTAACGAAACAATAAGTAACTCAAACATTGGATAAAAAAGAAAAATTATGAACAAATTGTTAATTTGATGATTACGATAAACAATGCAAATATGTGAATTACTTTATTACATATCTTAAATTTACTCTTCAAAGTTAAGTCTTTCAAATTTAAAACAAAGATTTTGAAAATAAGTATTTTCAAAGATTTTGAAACTAAATTGGTATTTTATTTTTTAAAACTATTCGATAAGAATTGAGTCCTGAATTTCTACCCTTCTACGCTATAATTTAGGTACGTATTGTTTTCCAACAATACTTTTCATTAGTGCATGAACTCGCTGTGTTGCCAACCTCCACTGTGTTCTTATGATTCATCGTCCTCTGGAAACTGTGGTGTGAAACCGGTGAGATGGAAGGAGGTGAGGAATAGGGGGAAGGGGAGGTGGGGTTGTAGGTTGGAGCGAGAGGCGCCGTCTCAATATTCGTCCCGGGGATGAATTATCTGTTTTCAGGGTGACGTCTGCACATTTGCAATGGAAATGTCGGTTTCGGCCACAGCGAAATGAGTGAGGGCCTCTCGGAAAGGTTGGGAACGGAGGGCAGAGTCGTTGGTGAGAGGGAGCAAGGGGGAACAATACTCTTGCCAGAACGGGATGCAACTCAGAGATGAAGTGATATGACTCTACGATAGAATGGAAACAACGCCATTGAAATATGGCTTCTTGTCAAGCGGTTTTGTATTACAGTGTTTCTAAAGACTCGTTTAACTTACACGAGAATTCCGGAATTAAAAAAGGCCTATCTACAAACATTCATCAATGTGTGGTATGGATGCAATTATTATTCTCTTTGTATATGGTGTAATTAATTTGAATGATATTTACTATCATTACATTTGTTGCAGTTTATATGACTTTCATTCATCCGTAGAAACAAGGGAAATTTGCATCATGATATTAAATATTGAAAATAAAACTTAGTTGGTGTTATTTATGTATAATTATCAATATTTTAAAATTAACGACGACAGTTTTCTTTTTTATTAGGAACGTTTTCACAATGACAAAGTTTTATTCATAAACGACGTTTCAGAGAAAAATACAGACGTGCTCCCAGATCGTAATTTATGTATAAAGGAAAAATATTCTATGCTATGCCATGTTAGAAAATTTCAATCCTGTTTGGTTTCCAATAATTCCCGAGCACATTCAATTTTCCGTGTCAATTTACAACTTAATTTCATTATTTTGAATATTTTAGATAATAATGAATTATTTACTGTCCTTAACTTCGAATGGAATGCCTCTTCAAATTAAGAATGAAACTCACAAAACTATATTTTAGAGCTATATTTGAGCCTGGAAATTTGTTTCTTTTATTTTATCTCTGAGAAAGTGAGTTGGCGACGATGAATAGTTTATGAAAAAGGCCAATTGCTTATTCAAAATGAACGCACATTTAACACACAATCTTTCCCAACTATGCCAATTACATATCTCTATCAGATACAGAAATACATATGAGAAAAACCTTAAACCAAGAAGTGAAAAGTAATGAAATGAAAGGTGTCACCATCAAATAATTATGAGTTAATATTATATAAAAATGATTATTATTATAGGATAACATTTTAATACTGTATTACTGAACCTGATAATGAAACAAAATTTGTAATGAAACGTTTAATTTTCCTGTGGTCTCCTTCGTAGTTTTTTTAATTTATCTATACGCAGAAATGACTAACTCGGTGATTATCAGTTATTAATAGCCAATATTTTTAAAACAAAATATAAATTTTAAATTTTTGGATAGTCAATTACCATATATGTCGATGAATTACTGATAACACAATGAAATAGTTTCAAAAAATTTTTACTTTTTAAATTTCAGAATAATTGTAACAATAAAGACAATTTTTTCTTAATGTTCGTTTTGTTTACAAAAGTGGCTCATACTTTTGGTTGAATATCATGTTGCTTTAATTTCAGTTAAATTTTACAATAAAAACATCATTTAGTCTACTTTATTTACGGTTTACGGACTTATAAATACAGGAAATGCCGAGTTAAAGAACATAATTATTTGGCACAAAAGTCATCCAGTCTCATCTTTTATTTGAAAGTATATATTTATATCAATGTGATCGAATAGAAATCCGTATAAAGACATTCATCCCTTGCACCATGTTAAGTTCCTACGAAGAGCGTACGGAGGAGATCTCGGTCTACGCCACTCATCGCGCTGCGTATAATTGCGGCAGGTGTGTTCCATCCCACAGGCGCCACAAATTTCCTCATCCCCCACACAACAAACGCTACCGATGCTCCGATCTCCCGTCACTACACAACATATCGTACCACCCAACACCGTTCCACTACCTCGTCTTCAGCACTTACATTCTTCTTGAATGATTCTGTTCTCCACCTGTCCTTCTGATAACCGTTATATTTTTCCATTTGACACATACATAGCCAACGTTATAATAACATCTGAAAATTTTCTGTGTTTGCTCCCATTGCATCTTGTTTCATTTCAATATAGTTCCCATCAACATCGTAAATGCCATAATTTTTGTCTCATTCCATACCTTGCTGGTAGCAAACAAGTTCTAATGTAAACCTGCAAATGCTCTGTATCTGCCTCACTTTTGGCATCTCCCAAGAGAATGACTACTTTACTTAGATCCCAATGAGTATATAAATGATTGGTAATTTCAAGAGAGGTGGAGACTTGAATATTTTATAATCCGTTTAATGTGATTTTAATATGTTTCAATTATTTATTTTCTGTAACATTTTCATTTTTTCCATGTAAGTTAGTTGATTTTATCGTGAAACTGTAATGAATTTTCATATATTTGAACTTTCATTGATTTTAATTCGATCTGCTCTTTTACATGGAGTAAAATAGTATACGATTCTCGCAATTGAATACCTACATAGTATAGCACCTACATAGTATATTGGGAAAGATCTCAAACCAATTCTCATTCATATTGGTCGTTGATATTTCCTGCTCCCTGTTTATATCCTGTATTTTCATTTGGCTGGAGAGGCAACAGTTATTTCAATTTGAGCAGACTCTACACATTTTTGAGGGACGTAGTTGAAGTTGCGTCGTAATAACATAATGTTTACAATTTAACTTATTCTTGCACCTTAAAAATTTAAAACGCGTATCATAATATCCGTACATTTTACGACACAACTTTAGACTCACATGCGTTTTACTGTTATGGAAAAATTACAGTCAAGCAATGAGGGAAATATTTTTAGATACTTAGGAAGGGACTCTGTTTAACCATATTTAGAGTATAAAATAGAATTGCCTTGTAAACTTCAAACTTTAGTAAATATATTTAAAATCTAGTTGAAAGAAATCTAAAAAAATATAACAATTTTATCTTGCTGAATAATTTATTTCGAACTTCACTATTTGCAACTGCACAGTCAAGAATTTTATATTTTTTAGAGCTATCTTAATTATAAATTTTAGTGAGATCAGTAAATCAACGTTTTGAAATAAACTTTAAATATTATTTATTGATAACATAAAAAGAAAAACTAACATATAGAATAACAGTTTTTCGAAGTAATTAGGTTTGCTTCGAAAATTGGATATATATGACAAGGTATAAAGTATAACCTTTTCCGTGAATTTCTTAGACGTCCTAAAAACCGAATTTTTGCCCCAACACCAATCCTCCCGACGACAGTTGCTTTCCTGCAACCACCTGTCACCGCCACCGGCACCCTCCCCATCACCGATCAATGACCTGCCAAGCCCTACTAAACATGCCCCAAGGGACGAGACACCCGACGCACTAGACGCATCCACCCACACACATCCCATGGCTGCCAACGCAAATGCACCGACCGCGTTCTCGCCTACACGCACAACACGCACTCTCCGCTACTGTCATTCTCCCTGCCAGTGTCGACGTACGTGAGCAACATATTGGAGACTATATGAGGGAGGAGGAGGAGGAGGAGGCAAAAAACGTTAGCTGCGCTGCCGGAGGCATCGATCGCAGTGCCTCGGCCCTCTCCCTGCGACCGTGACCCAAACACGCGACCCTGTGGCACACGCGACCGACCGACCGACCGACTGAACGCCGATCCCAGCCACCAGCCCTATCGAAGTCTCCGCCGCCGCCGGCCTCGAGCTGCCTGCCGTGGGCTTCGGACGTGTCATGTGACCACTGGAGAGAGCGCAGACGTGACCTCTTGGCCTGCAAGAGCGCTGAATGTGTGGATCTCACTTCGCTTCTGCGATGGTTCATGTGATGAGGATCATCCACTTGCTCAAGTTGCTTCCCATTAGTTAGTTTTGCTCTTGCAATAAATTGGTTGATCGATTTGGTCTATTGACAACGACAAAGTTTTCTCAAATTCATTATCGTTATAATGGTTCTTTCAGATTATTAAGTTTCTCTTTTCATGAAAATAGCAGGGAAATAATTTGATACTTCACATAACAATGAACAATTCGTATTAGTCAGGAATTTAAATAAGTACTTCTAAGGGTAACACAAGGTCGTTAACTGTTGAATTGCCCATTCTGAATTCGTTGCAATAGTTTAACTGTAAATTATAAAGATTAACAAAAACAATTATTTACAATAAAACAAGGGTTTTCATCATTTTTTGTTTATAGTTTTTACGGATTTCTGAAGTACATTATAATTTTATTGTACTTGAGTATATTTGTAAATAATTTATTTATTTTATTATTATTATTTATTAAATTTATTGTAAATAAGTATTTTGGTTTTGTATCACACTTGTTAGTTTATATTTCATTTATTCATAATTACAAATAATCTGTCGTTTGTTTTATTGTAGACTATTAATATAAACAGAAGACTTAAGAATTAATAATATTGACAGAGCAACATAAATAATTGAGATAATAATTGAGCTAGAGAGCCATCGACCAGAGACAGAAGAATAACAATGTAAGTAATTCCCTTAAATTGGATTTACTTTCAAGAGATGGCGGATGTTTCTTTCATTGCTAAATTCCTAAATAACCAAACATTAATTTTAATTGATGCATGTATTTTATTTATATGAGAAGGTTTCAATCTAAAAATTATAAAGGTCATAAAGTTTTTTCTCCTTTTCAAAAGTTTATATTTTCTATACACTCTTGCCCATGGTTATTCTGTTTTTTTATTTAGATTACGGTATTTTAATTGCAGCGTACTTTATGGTTTATTACATTTGGCAGGTCAACAAAAACCCTATTATAATATTTATGTTTCATCTAATTAGATTGCAATCACTCCAGTCTTGGAAAGCATTTCGAAGTTATTAAAGGTCCGCATTAAACATACGTTGTACACGTCCTCCTTGATTATGAGGGCCTTAGAGCTCTATATAGGAGATACGTCGTGTGAAAACAGTTCTCGTGGAGCAACAACACCCGGGATTTATTCTCCTAGAGGACGGCAGAGAATTTAAATAAATTATGGAGGTCGCTTGCCCGTTAACGTGCCTGCCCCAACAGCTATCTGCGTCACGCCCATCCATCCCAGTCGTCCGTCCTCTCTCTCTTCCAACCCGGTTAGTACGATGTGTTTGGCTACTCGGGCTGTGTTCTCCGCAAAAATCAGCTGCTGTAATATTTTATTATCACCCTCCACCGAAGTTTTCTGTCCAAAATTATGAAGGTTCTTTCCCACTAAAATGGCTGTTTTAACATTGTTTAAATAATTCACGAGAGTAGTTTTAACCCATTGAAACAATTCTTTCCTTGAAAGATACAATTTCTTTCATTAAATTTACAAAGTAGATCTTCGAAGTTAAACTCTAGTAAATTTTGTGGAAGAGGATATTCCTCTTCTCGATTGAACCTTATTAGAGACTTTAATGCCGCTAATTAAACGTACTAGTTCAAAAGCAACTTTGTTCCTAAAACTCGTCGACAATTCGTCGATAGCCATTTTCATTTAATAATTTTTTAAATGTATAATACAATAAAGATGTATATGAGCTATTACTCAACGACCCATGTTTGTTTGGATTTTTTTATATTTATTTAGAAAAAAAATACTCATTCTTCACATAATGATAAAACAGCAATCAAATATCACCCTTTCTATATTCTATAATACTATTACTCTAGTTGGATTATACTGAAGTCTGATGACATCCCTTCCTAACAATTTTGAGGGAATGAGTAAAAAATGAAAGAAATTTGAAGGAAGTATTGCTACAAATTATCAAGGTATTAAAAGAGAACAGGGAATTCATAAAAATTTCTCAGTTTCTTCGTTAAAATAAAATAAAAAACTCAGTCGACACTACTTACGTGTAATATTCAAACTTCATACGTGTTTTTAGATGATTTGGAGCACTTTATTTTTACAGAATTAGGGGAAAGGGAAATTTAATACTTCATCTATATTTCATTTTGCTCACATTAATTTTGCATTCATTTAAATTGTAATGTTGCATTGTTAAAATCAAATTGATAATGACAGTGGCACGTTACAAAGGGTCTATTGATGACATTTAATGCGTAATTTACCCGATATACAGATCCTTTTATCAGATATACAGATCTTAGTATTCACTCAACGTTGTTGATAAACTTATTTTGGGTAACAATTTCAGAGTACATGAAAAGAACAAATACAATGCTGGTCAGTTATGTTAATGAAGTGAAAATTACTGATACATACTTCACATTATATTAATTACAAAACTATACAAATTATATTAATTAATCTTAAAGACTTGGAAACTTTTTTCCCTAAATTAAATTCATACATTCATAATTAACGTTCATTTTTTCTACTTAAAAGGTAAGTGGAGCTCAATTTTTCTTTTGCGAGAGTAATGAAATATAAATTTTACTATTATCAGAAATGTACATGTAGTTTATTACTTACTTTTAGGAACATAAATAACATTTTCAATCTTCAAATATACACATCATTGTCATACATTTTTAAGTTCTAGTAAAATGCAATTTTAAAAACAGAAACTTCATCAGTTTAACGTTCTTCATGCAATTTCTTCGTGTTATGGTCTTGTTATCAAACATTATCTATCAGTCAGATTCTTGACATCTTGTTTTGCTTTCTCGTTTCGTAGAATGCCGTCCCCCTCTTGGTCTTCCTATAAAAAAACTTCTCCCCACTTGTAACCCCACCGTTTTTTTCTTCGATATGAAAGGAAAAGGGGAGTTTCTTATTCTAACCTTGTGTTCGCTTCCAACGCCTCCCCTTGGCATTGTCTGCAGAACACTCAAAGTGGCATATGTCAAATTTTTCCTTCTGGCATCTGCGCGGAAGTATGTATGGAATCGTCCCTCAACGTTTCTTTTCCTTTTGCATCTCCTTTTATTCCATTGCGTGATTGACGCATTTCCTATAATATTTTGCCGTCTAGAGAAATGAAATAAAGGCGTGTTAACGGGAGAATTCTGCTGCAAGACGACTTTTATGTGTTTTGCTTCTCGTAAACTTAAATCACAGCTCAGAGAATGCTTACATAGACGGAGTTGTGACCGAAAAGTAGGGGATACTTCTTTGCCACATCTTTTTACGTTCGATTATAAAAAGATCAAAATAATGTATAAATACATTTTATTCCAAATAATTCCAGTGGAGTATGAAGAGAGAAATGTAATAGTCTGTAACTTTGCTGTGTTTATCTATGATCTACAATCATTAAAATAACCATTGTTCTGAGATTATTGGAATCGTTCTAGAGTGCGAGTGTATGTAGATACTTGCGTCCGTAGATAAATGCGAAATGAATTTAATTGTCACAAGTGTTACAAAGAGTAAAAAAATTGTGGATTCTATTACTTTTATTAGGATTTCATAACTAATCAACCCTTGATGTAATTTATAATTATTTCGAGTCACAAAATATCCAGCTTTTAAATAGCAGGTAAAAAATATTTTTCAAACATAAAGTTCTTTAGTATTATTACCTAGGGTTATTCAAAGTTGTGCATTAACGAATTATATTAATTTCCTCGGTTCTGCGATAAATCGAGCTCGTTTTCCTGAAGCTGATAATGTAGTTGATTATAATAACTAACAATTTAGTACAAAATATTATCGTCTGTAGCTACTTTCAATATTAGACTACTTCATACATCAATTTTATGGAAATTTCCAAAATATGTTTCCAAGAGATAATGTATTTTGATTATATATTGTAAGGCATTACAGATACTCAAACAGAGAAATTCATAATGGTTGCTTAAAATTCATAATGTTTGTTTGCTTACTCTTGAGACCGTTTATGAAAAGTATGACAAAACGTGTGTTAAAATGAAGTATGACCAATGCAACCCTCTATCTGTAACTTTCTCTTTCGGCATGCTTCTTCAATAATGAATAGCAATATCTAGTAGTTCATGTTCGAGTTTTACTAGTTGGAGTATTTCAGAGACATATGTACCTTGGAACATTGTTAAAAAGTTCTTAAATAATCAAGAATGATATTCCACTTTACAGTTAATTTAATTCACATTTCTTTCTTGAAAATGAATTTTATAGACGCGGAATATGCCGAAGGCAATATATTTCGTTCATCCAACAGTTCTTCTTGTAGTTGACTGTAAGTACGTTGCTGACACGACCACCTGTTCACCAACGCTCTTAAAGCAGCTGCGGATGCTTTCAATTAATTTCCATCCCTGAAATACGGCCTTATTAGCAGCCTAATTAATTCTATTTAACGAGGGCGCTATTCAGCTCCGGGTGAATACTAGTGGCGGCTGTGAGGGGGATGTTGGCACGTGAGGCAGTTCAAAGATGAGAAAGGTTCGAGTTGCCTCACGAGGACAAATGAAGATAGTACGAACAACATACAACTAATTTTCCAATTCAGTGTTACAGAACTAAAAAATGATGATATATCAACGATATATAACAATAGTAATAACGTTGAGGTGAATACATATCAGGTAAATATTTATAACATAAGGATAGATGAAAATAGGAAAAAAGTGTTGGGTTTTGTGGTAAATGCATTCGCGTGCCGTCTCTCCAAATGACCGTTGTGAGGCGAGTTGATCCCACTGGAATTCGTAGTGATGGACAAAGCATTGTACCCCTCGTTTCCACTGCAGTTCATCAACTGCCATTCATTCATCCCTTCATCGAAAACATTTCCTCGGGAACACCCAGTAATAAGTTGACCGTCGGGATAATGTTGTGGAACTCTGTAATTGTGATGTCCTCCACACTGTCAACCCGTAGGAATAAAAAAATTGGTTCGTTTCCAGATGATTGCTTACCTGCGAAGTGACTAAAATGTAAATACAAACACATTGAAAGTGCTACAAAATTACATTTAATAAACCCATATATGAAGTTTTCAAATTGATAATTTTTATGTTAATTTTCCAGGTTATCTCATCAAAGAATTTATTGCAATAGTATTTTCATGGAGGCACAATAGATTGATTATTTTTACTTCACATTTTTATCGGATATAATATCAACATAGAACAATGCAACGTCGTTTTCCTTTTACCTTCATTAAATTCGGTGCGTACGTAACTAATCGTATTATCTTCGAATTAGCCATTACGTACGCTATTCAAAATTGTTTAAATACCAACAAAAGCTTATAATAATGAAATTTGTTTCTCAAATCACAATATTCTGTAAAACACTGTCAATATCGTAGCAACATATAGGAAGTAGACACTTTGAGAAAAACTTATCCATATTACTGTACAAACCTAGATACCTAGATACAACATTGGAGATGTACTTATTTCTTCCGTGTACCCTACACGTGGATAATATAATAATAAATTTATTGTCAAAAAACAGTACAGACTGCGTATGACCACGTGGAGGACAATAAACTAATTTACTTAATTAAGGGACCATCCCATCAATTCCGATCAAGGGTCCTATGGCAGAGGCGGATTCAAAAATTTCAGCAAAAGTTCCTAGATAAGATAAATAGTTAGCTGCGAGTTATAATACATATATAATGTCAATTTAACGCAATTATGTTTGTAAATCTACATGTACAAGTTATTATCGAACTATAGATTATTCTGAGTATAGTGTTTAAAAATCATAAGAGTTGAAAAAACACTAAATTCACGATTTATTGTTACAATAAACACGCCCCTAGACAAAGCCTAGAGAACCTGTATAAGAAATCCGCCTCTACCCGAAGGAAAAACGGAGAAAAACCCGGGCCAGGATGGGGCTACAGAATTAATGTACACAACCGTGCCAAAGTTGAGTACACATAAAACTAAATTAATATGAGCCATACGGCAACACAATCATGCAAGAAAATAGTTTTTGAAATTGTTATAAGTTATTTAAAAAGTGCTACAGCAATGGCGTGATAAAGTACAAGACGAATTTAACTTTTATTAAACTCGATAAATTCTTTTACAGTGTAGAAGCACTGCTACAGGAGGTAGTTTTTAACCGCGGATTTGAAGATATTCAATTTCATAATGTCTTTTATATTCTTGGGCAGGGAATTGTATAGAACGATTCCCGAATGATAAGGTCCTTTTTGGCAATGAGTGGTTGACACTCTAGGGCGATGAATATTATTCCTATTGCGAGTATTGTGTTTGTAAACGAGAGTGCTTCGCATGAAGCAAGGGTGGCACTTCAGTAATTCGGTCTTAACAAACAAGACCGTTTCATAAATATAAATGCAGGGAAGTGTTAAGATTAATATATGTGATAACTTTCGGACAGGTGAAAATGGCGACGAGCCGGGAATCGAATCCGGGACACCTGCTTTGATCGCAGGGGTGTTAACCACTACACCACCGTTCGTCTTTCACAATTGAAAACCATTTCCACCCAGACCTCCATCTCCACCCAGATGGTGTACAATTGTGGAAGGTGAACGGGTGGTGTAGTGGTTAACACCCCTGCGATCAAAGCATGTGTTCCGGGTTCGATTCCCGGCTCGTCGCCATTTTCACCTGACCGAAAGTTAACACAACATTAGAGATATCTGTTTAAGATAAAAACTAGAGGTAAGCTTTGGGCAATTGTTGTAAAACTAACGGAATAAAGACATAATACGATGTTTGGTTTATAGATGGTATTCACAGTAAAAGATATCATTTTAATTCACATTCATTTTAAGTAGAACGTATCTGTGACAGAAATGATTGATTTAAAATGAGTTAAAATCTTTAGATCCTTAACCATTCACCTACTTATATTAAACTTACTTGTATGTACAAATGTTAGTCTTTACATATTAACCGTTTTATAAAGTATCTCTAGATCTCATTTTAAAAAATATTTCTGAGGCATCAAGAGTACAAACAATGAACCTATTTTAATGATAAATTCCGAATTTTATTTTCACATTTATATGATTTACATGAAAATGGGTGTGTCAAATGTTATACCGTCTCATGAAAACAGTTATTTGACATATCTTTCCTGCTTGTGGAACTGAGTGTAACAATTGTCAATGAAGAGTTATATTTTATAATTAATTAACATAATATAAGAATGTAATGTAGACCTACAGTAGAAGTATAAATACATAATAATTCACCACCCTTACAGTATTCTATAAAATTTCTCCAGTCATGCTGAATTTCACATACACTTCTTTTCATACAGTCGTCGATCTGTGTGGTATTTATGAGAACACAGTTTACGTACTATATATTTGGAGGACAATAGTTTTTTAATGGTTCTCCGTAATTATACAAAGATCCGATATTTCATTATTTATGTAGTTCACAAATATCTCAATAAGTCACTCATGATTTGATATGACAAAACATTGTAAAATGTTTGAGTTTAGAATAGAGGAGTATTTTGGACAATGTCAGTGGCGTGTCACATTTTATTTTCTGAGACTAAGGATAACAGATTTTATTCTGCTTTTCCTCATCTGATATTAGCAAGATAAAAAAACAGCTCAACATAGGAAAATCTGTACGTCGCCATAACCATAATGACTCTGGTAAAAAAATCACAAGTAAAGAAAATAGTTTTGCGTTGGACCACATCCTCCCTGAAATTTATATCTATAGTTTAATTTACGTCATATTTTTCTGCCTTTTTTAATAAAATATGACAATCTATGCTTACAAATGTGTAATTCCTAGATATGCTTTATCATTTACTTCTCTCATATATACGTACATTATACACCCCTAATGAAAATTGCAAAAATTGAAACGAAGCCTTTATGAAAGGAATGGATCCTGCCAAATCCATACACGTGAATAGAGTTCTGTTTTTCTTGCGTTATTTGCTTTTCGGGATCAAAATTCCTCGTATAGAAAATCAAAAGGTTGTCCGATTCGTGACCTAAAGTGATGGAATGAGTATTTCAGAAAATTGGATGGAATGGAGAAAAAGATAATTTGAATGCGGAGCAAGATTGACCTGACACGTTGCCAGGCCACCGCTGACTTCGTCTAATTAAAAAGAAACATTGCACGAGCAGTCTGCGTCCTCTAACCCCGTAATTTAAACCGACCATTCCGCTCTGGGGAAAAGCACTCGAAAGAGAAAAAAAGAATTAACCCCGCTGAGCGTTGTTTAGAAATACAATATTATTAACGATCTTCTTTATGAAATTCGAAATTAAAACAAGCACCTACTTCATTAAACTAACAAATTATGTAATCGGATGAAACAAGTTGATATTTCATAACTTTAAAATATATTTAAAGTATTTCGGATAAATACTGAAAAAATTCAAACAAATTTATATTCATATGTCATACAGCATGAAATTATATCCCTGCGTTTATAAAAATACTAAAATCAAATTAAAACTGGCTGAAGATCAAACAATATTAACTCATCTAATAAGACAAAAAAGTTATATAAATTAAATTTTTAATTAATTTTCTTAATTGGCATTTGTAACGTGTACATATGTGGAAGAGAAGAACATTGTTTACGGAATTACAGAACATAGAATTATTTATTAAGTTACCCAATTGCAATAAAAACCAACTTTATCTAAGTAAATCCATATAGTTTATTTTGTGACCATGGAAGTTACGTAAAAATAATTGTAATATATATTTCAATTACAATACTTTATGAGGTATGAATTGATTTTTAATTGAACCACTTGGTATACACCTCTATTTTCCCTCCAGAAAGATACTTCAAAGAAAGCGTCTGAAGTTATTAAAATTTGAGACTATCTTACACTTTTCTTTTCGTTTTAGGAGTATTTAAGTATTGTTATTACGTGAAATACGTACAGTTAATCAAATTCATAGATCTTGAAACGTGCTGATAAAGTCCCAAGTTTCCACAAAATATTTTTTTAGTCTAGTCAATACTTTAAGGAACAGAAAAAATTTCATCAAAACGGGATTCTAAAAAGGATTTAAAAGTTTTTCTTGTTTGGATTTTTTCAATTGACAAAGCCAGCAAAAAGCGTGGAAATATTTGATTATTCATTCTTACCTCTCGAACGGGTCTCAAATATTATTAAATAATTCAAAGCCTAATAGTGTGGGTACTAGTGGCAACTTGGCATGGCAAAAACACGTTTTTTAATTTATTTTTATAGTTATAAATATGCTTAATTGCTGAATCTATGGTTGAGATCAAGCAAATTGAATCTACTTTTTGTTCTAATTTCTTCACTATGGTCGAATAAATTCAGAATCCAATGGTTGGGTTTGTTCAGTCCTATCTGGTTGCTGAGTTTTAGTAATGGTTCTGGATCTCACCAAAACCTTCAAATCAATATGTAATTAGTTACATACCATGATGTAGGTGTGAATATTCAAAATACGGAGTTTTGTATTGGAAGTGTCGCAGAATTTCAAGATTTGAGAGGCTGTCAGTACCCCAAGATTGTAATTCATTAGTCCAAACGGGTTATAATAAATCTTTATACATGCGGAAATTGTCGGTCAAGATGGCAGAAATGTTTGTTCACAAGTCAGTAAGGTTTCTCAGTTTTATGTCTAGTTCCTCCCTCCTTAGAGTGACGCGGTTTCTCCAGGTGAAACGTCTTTCACGATGCATTCCAAGACATACCTGTTTCTGACAGGTATATATGAATCATTCATTTTAATTAGTAGGTACAATTGATTCCTTGCCGAGAACGTGACATGTTTTGATTTCAATTTATTCATTTTAATTTTATTTCATGAAGTATTCTCTGTTGTCAGTCAATAAAGGTGAGTTAGACTCCTCAATTATCAAAAAGATTGCTGCATCGTATCAACGTACGTTGCAAATTTGAGTTATCACTATGTGCTGTATCTGTTGCGGAAATAAACAAAATTTGTGATCTAAAAAACTATGTTGAGGAACTCGTGATAATATTAGATACAATATTAATACCCCGTTGTGGATTTTAACCTGAAAATATGTCTAAAACAAAATAAACCGTCAGTGCGGTATGGCTCTTTTGAATTCATACAACAGACCGATGTAAACTACTTTATCGAATACTTATATCAATAAATGCTGTTGAGAAATAAAGCTTTTCGTCCAGTTTTTTGTTAATGGTGTCTACGAACCTAAGTGGTTCCTTTTATAGCTAAACTGATGTGGAAGATTTTTCCTTGGTCTTCAAGAAAGGGATTAGTCTCGTCAACAGAAGTTTCTTCAAACGTTTTAGACAAAGAATATTCGACTACTATGGTCTATACAATTGGTCTATACCATGTTACATCGTGTAATTATTGATCATATTTTGGAATAACAAGTCGAGAGAATTTCCACTGCGAGGGAAAAAGACGTTTTCTTATAATTGCATTCATTTATCGAGGTATCAGAGCTATAACTAGGCTTTCACGTGATATTTCCTGATATTATGTCATACCCAGAAGCATTCTCAAGGAAATATGATTTAATATGTTCTTGATTTCTTACGTAGAAAAATATTTTATGGGTAATGATAACTGTCTTCTAGTTTCGTATTTCTTCGTTTAATCTCGAGTCTTCAGAGAAAATTGGATGACGTATCTAAGATGTTCTGTAAATGTATCTGCCTTTTCCTTGTCACTTATGATCCATTTGGTATTTTAATAAGGGGAATGTGTGAGTATGAGAAATATTCGTCCACTTTGAAGGAAGAGATTTTCTGGGTACTTCTTCACTTCTTAATTTATTCAAAGTTGTAGTTTTTTATTGTTATTACCTCCCTCATACCTGCTAAAGTTACCATCTAATGCGGGGCAAATGGTTCATTTGCTTTGTTTTTAAGAATGTCTCTTGTGCCAAAAACAACATTAGACGTGTACAAAATATTTCTTTGTATATCAACGATGAATAAACACGTTTGGATTGTAGACTCATTGAAAGGATTATTTTAGCTTAAAGTTCTTTTATGATATATAATTTCCGGCAGATTGAATTTCAAATAATAGTAATACTAAATTTTGTATTTGCTCAGTGACGATTGAATTGGCTTTGGAACAGAATGGCACAATCCGTTCCCTGGTATGTTTGCATAATATAGACTCATCGTATTAATGCCTTAACGTAAACACACACTTGAACACTCTGGTTCTGTGTAAACGTGATGTCAAAAGAGCTTATATCCAGCAATGATTAATGAACATTCAGGAGTGGAATAGCTTAAATAAGCTCATTCTCATCACCCCATTCACAATTTTTTTTCAGTGTTGCATTCAATTTTTTTTTATTGTTTTACACATCATCGAAATTTAACCACTGTTTTCAAATATCGAAAAATTGATTAATTTCGTCATCAATGTCGTTATTTAAAAGAGATTTTTTGATCAAATAAAATATGAATTATAAACAAATTTTGGAATACGAATTAAAGTGTGAGAGATGTTTTCAGTAGACTGCACAGTGCGAGTATCTTCAGAGATATTTCGGTTCTTCTATACTTTAATACATTTACTCATTATTTACTTAGCGGTAAAGAAACTCCTTTTATTGGAGTCTAATATCACTTTTGGCTTGAAATGTTAAAAAATTATGAAATATAGTACTTTAATAATACGTACCTTAACGTTGCAATTGCATATTACTTCAAAATTACATCTATAATATAGACTATTTCTCATGTTTGAAAAAATGGTTCAATAATATTTCAAATTCTTGATTTATACTTCTACCATTTCCTTTGAAAATTCGTTTCACAAGAAAAGTAGATAGGGAAATCTGCTTAAGTTTTAACATTTGTTTGACTTTTTTACACCGAATTAAAAATCATAATATTAAATTATTAATCACAACTTGTTATCTTCAGTTATTTTTTTCCTTTTCCTAATAAGTCCTAAGATCATGAAATGAGGCATCTGCGAAGAGCAACAGCGTCCAGACATTCTCCATCGATTGTTACTTTAAGTCAAAGAGACCGTCTCTTGCTTCCAGCAACATTTAAAGCTCTCCGATATGTCTACGAGGAATTCCTTTGTTTCAAGAGAAGGACCTTTCAACTCTTCATTTTCTTCATACTACCCGCACAAAAATCAAGGAAGGAAGGAAGTAAGGAAATGATATATCAACTTATTAAAAAATAAATAAACTTGAGATAAAAAGAAAAATTAAATTCGTAATAAATGCGCAATCAGGAACAAAACAACTTAAGAGAATGCAGTATCTACAACTTCGTAGTAATGTTTCATCACAATTCTCCAAATTCAATCTCTTTATCCTAAAAACTTGACCTAATATTATCCTATATTAAAAAAAATTTAAATTCGACCAAAATAAGCAGACAAAAATCCTTCTCTTTCGGTATCCCATCTAACCATTGTAATCCATACTAATATAAAAACGCGAAAGTATGTTTGTCTTTTTGTTACTTAATCACGACTAAACCGATTGTGATGAAACTTGGCAATGATATAGTTAAGATTCTCGGGATGAACATAGGCTAACGTATTTTTAAAATGTGTGAGAAGAAAGATAAAAATGATTTTGACTATAAATATCGATGAAATCGAAAAAAAAAGAGAGGTATATTCGCTTACGCCGCCTAAACGGTTAGTGTTTGGTGACAAGAATGAATGGCAATATTGTTCGCCTCAAAGAGTTCTACAAAAAGATTCGGAACAGCATATGTCTATCTACGAAGGTTTACCTACATTATCGAAAAAACCTTATTAAAAATAGGAGTGTTAAAATACTTCAATTAATAGAGTATAATTCGAGGGAAAATTAAATTCTCATAAAATTTAATACTTTTTTGTGTTTGTGCATTTAACGAAGATTAAAAACATTTTTAAATCGTAAAATTTGATCGAATGGTTTAGATTTTAAAAGCGTTTTAACGAAATGGTGCTGCTGCGCTGCCGCCGTTGTGACTCGGAAGCGAAAATTAAAGTGTATGGTTCCCGGCGACTTGGTTCGTTGGTCAAACAAGTAAAAAGAATTCCGGACGACGCCGGGTAATCAGCTAGTAGCCTATATTTTACAGAAAAAACATATAACCTCACATTTCTTCACTTTGATGTACTTATTAAAAACATTCAATGTAACTTCAGGAAAGTATCTTTTGTTTGGTTAAGAAATGAATACTTGTTATGGTTACAACGACTCAAAGTTATTACGGGAAAATAATACAATTTTACAAAAGCAGGAAGATTAATTAATTCTAAAATATATTAGAAATCTACTTTATTTTTTAAAAATGATCGCCAAAACGATACATTGCCTCCTATCATACGCCGATCATAGACAATTACTTGTAACGTTTGTTTTTTTCTAACATTACTTTAGTATTCTTTTAACTCATATTCGGAGTAATCATCTTGTATTCGTATATTCTGTCTAACTACATAGTCATATGACATAAGAGAAAAAAAGAGAAAATTATGACAGAATGTTTGTAATTAAAAGGAGGGAAAACAATAAACGAGTAAATATGATTGCAGTAGGTACTAGATAATTTTTAAATGTCTCATATGAAATCAAAACTTCCCCGTGAGTATTTTAGTATATGATACGTTGTTTCAGATATATTCTTTAATTATAATTTTCTTTATTCAGACTCTTCACTATTTCCCAAACCAATTGATAATATTTTCTAAGTTCGTTTCCAAGCCTTTTCGTCACCATTTTGCCATCTCTACGGGAGAGCAACTGTCCCCTACAGTTCCTCTTTGTTTTACAAATGGGAAAATCAATTGATTAAGAAATAATGTAGGTTTCATGTTAATGTTTGGGTATTATTTTCACTGAAAAATAATTAACTTCAATGAATTTCAAAGAACAAAATATTTAAACAATTCCATACGAAAATAATTTAGTTAAATTAGGAATATTCTAAGATAATACTTAAAAGTATTATTATGTATAGTGTGAGGCAAATCCTAACGTAATGTTAAGGTGAATAGAAAATAATTGATAATTGTCTAAGATATAAAAAAATTACTTTTACTTAAACGTAATGAGTATTTTTTACATATAAATGAAACTGGATTGAATACTTTTTCCTGAATTTATTTTTCCTGATGTTACATAAACCGAAGAATCTTATCTCAACAGCAATTTAGGAAGCTTTGAGAGTCTTATCACATTACACGCTTGAATTGCAGTATGAAACAAACATATCCACCACAAGTTTTATTTCATATTGCCATAATCGTTAGCTAGTAGTAAAATCATGAAATAAAATGTTTTGTTCTATTTGAAAGCAAAGAATATAGACTTAATTTCGAAAATCATTCCTAGTACAGATTATTTTAATCGAAAATGCCAAAATACTATTGTCACAGAACAATCTCAGCGTGTTATTAGGAAACTGATTCGGTTCTTCTCTTTATCAATGATTCAAAGAAAAAATCTACTTCAATTTATTTTCTAGAAAATTATTTTGACCATGTTCTATACTATTATAGTCATTCATATCAATAACTAACACAGATGAAACAGAACAAAGCTTGTATGTGGTTGAAATGGAGGCATAATGGGATGAAGAAAATGTACTTATTTTTCCTTCTTATATATGAGTACTGGTTGGAACCAGGAATGTCCATAATTTCAAAATAAAAAAAGAACAATTACAATATTATATCATAACAGTCCGCAAGGCCTATTTGTCAACTCATCTTGACCATATTTTCCTGCGGCAAATCTCGTTCAAAGTACAGATATGAACAATTGTGTGAAAGGTGAATAAATGAGATATCATCCATAAATGAAACGGGAATACAGATGGGATATGTTCAAGATCAATTTTTTTTCTCAATCGCATTGAAACACACTTTATGGAAACACATGTTTTAGAAAAGTAGAGATAAACCTTCTTTCTTTTGAAAATATGAAGGGGGTAATTAGCAGTTAAACTGTCTTTTATTCTAAATTACGCAGTCATTCATTCTTGCATCTGTTGACCTTTCTCGGGTCGTAACATGTTATTTAGGTTGTAGAATCACAGAATTCTGTTAATTATGATTGTTCCATTTAATCTCCTTTGACATTTTAGACAGGTACAAGTGCTTGCCATCAACATTCCTATGCAGAGGAGAGTTTCTGACATTTTTGAAAGGTTCTGACAAACGCAATTATTATGCAACTCAAAGACCCACGTGAGGTTATGCTGTAGTAACTAGTAAAATGTATGATGTAGACATTATTCTAAAAAATCTGTTGCTGGTGTAGCGGATTTTCCTGATCTCTTTTCTCTTCATCACTATGGGTTAAATTAAGACCTCACTGACCAGAACGTGTTTCAACCGGTTTCAAATATTTAAGTAAAACTTAAACTTTTTTTTGTGAAATTAACAGTATTATTGACTGGGTAAAACTAAAATTTCTGATAAAACTAGTTTTAACTTAATTCAATTTTTGGCATAACATTATACTTTGGAAACCAAGAATTAAAACGTTTTGAGTTTAATAAACTAAAACAATTAATTTTGTGAATAGTCCATCGTAAAGTCGTTAAATATCTCTTGATTTGAAAACTGGACGTAAATCGTACTATTTAAAGTTTTCTTGAAAATTTATAATATTATTTACAACGTTAATGAGAACTAAAGCTAGAAAAAAATTCACTAATAAATGCCCATTAGATTAGAACTGAGATACAACATTGATTCAATTTAAAATGTTAGATTAATTTTCATGATTTTGTATGGCAAAATCTAGACTCAGATAACTCCAGCACGCGTAACTCCAGGGTAGGAATGGGAAAAAATATTGTTATATCAAAATACCGATATTTTTTCATAAAAATATCTATATTTAACGTTGATATTTTAATTTTCCATGTATCAAAATATTGATATTTTATGAAAAATTTCGATATTTAATTTTAAGTATCTTGCGTGTATTTGAACTTGTTAAAAAATGTGTACTGATTTTTACTGATAACTCTATGTACGAGTGATTGTATGCTCAATGTGTTAGCATGAAATATAACATTTAAATTTTTTACAAAAATATATATTTGTTATGATTTTAGTAATCATGTTAACAGCAGGTCATGTATGAGAAGAAATCGGCGGCAGATTTGGGGTTTCAGAGCGATATCTGCGAATGTAAAATTTTGACAGAGAAAGACCAGATCCGCCGTTTTTCTGTGAAACTCAGATCTGTCAGAAAACTATAAACGATCTGTCTGGAATGTAGTAGTCACGAAGGTGATGAGAGATGTAGCGTTTTGACCATTCATTGGAGTCTTCAGCCATCATTAGGTGCAGGAAATAGTGACATGAAATATTGGTGAACATGATATTAACGAAAATATTAACACGAAATATGTTTACTATTATATATATAAAACAACGTGCCCATTCCTACTCCAGGGGAGACGGCACCGGGCTAGATATCGAACTCATATAATTTTAGTCATTGTGCAATGAGATTTTTGTTCCCTTTATTATTCATCACTCCGCGAAATAACGTTGCCATTGCTTCCACGGCTTGAAATGGTCATGAAAGTTGCTTGCGAGAAAAGTAACAAAACGCACAAAACGCAATGAAATCCCAACTGATTGCAAAGACAGTGAGAAAACACGAGCGGCGCATAAGGGTGTGAACGCATGGCTCGTTGGCTAGGTAAGACGCTGGAGGATCTCCGTAAGAAAATGGACGTAGGCGTTAACGAGCTTCTGTGAGGAGCGCGCTCTCGCGGAAGACGTCGCTTCTTGCTCTCCTCCACTCGCCTCCTGCTCACTGCGCGCGGCACAACGACGACGGAGCAAAACATGGAGGAGGAGCATCAGCAATTGGCTTTGGGTGACGAACACGTCCGAGGAATTTCCACTCGAACATCCAGATGGCTGCAAGAATAATGAACGGTGATAGATAGGAAAGGAGAGGATTATGTCCTTAATCATTCAGGACCCATTTTTGTTTTCGTAAAATCATGAAAGAAACGACTATGTATCCGTTTGATAACTGAAAATACTTAGAGGATACGTAGAAAGCGGTTTGATGGGCAATTATTTTTTAATACAATTGCTATGCAATGAACCAAGATAAATTTGTGTCTAAAATACATTTACATAAAACCTGGAGCGATTTAAAAATAATTCAGTGAATGTAAAAACGAGTAAAAAATGCTTTCAATCCTGAAAAAAAATCATTTTTTCTCATTCATATTCCAAATTTTGATAAATTACGGAGATCAATTTTCGGAACATAAATCCAAGTAAAGCTTAGTCAACCAGTTACTACAAAAATTGCGACCGATAAAAATGTATTCGACAGTTCATGATTTTTTGCAACTGATTAGTACAAACATAAATTATTCCTTATCACAAGTAATTAGTTCAAAAATGAATTATTCCTTATCATAATAAATTAGTTCAAAAAAAAAATTACAATACATTTTAAAGTTCCCTCATGGTAAACTAATTATGAATGTTGTATTTTACAAATAAAAAATTACTTTGTCCTACACAAAGCATATGTTAAAATAAGGATAAGAAATCTCTTTGAATGCTACTGATTTACTTAGCCAAGTTCGGGTTAGGATAAAAGGATCGCGGTCGCTAGGCTTGGGAGCTTTTGGAAGAGGACGGCTGCTTATGTTTTTGGTGGTAGATGTAGTGTGGAGCTTTTTGATCGGACGATTGCAGAGGTCAGTTTCCTTTTGGTCACGGATGCGAAAGTGACTGCTTCTTTTGGTGATGGATGCGTTTCTACGTGCGTTTGTTGGTAAAATGACGCTTCCAAAACTTTGTCGCACTCGCCACTGATGAAGAACAGTTTACCCCTACGATCGGAACCCACACCGCCGACCTTGCACCACTGTTACTGACACTGACTCTGGTATGTTGCGCTGATGATTGTATGCAAATTATGGTGTGTGAGTGCTGTGAAGCAAAGTTAAGTGTATTTTATCATAAATATTTTGGAAAGAAAAGGCCCTAATCTTCATAATGTATTGCTGTCACCGTTGGTTTGATGAAAGGTAGTTTCCTTGACTCTGGAGAATTGATTCAATGAATACTTATTCTATTTTATTGCAAGAATATGTTTGAGAAACTATACTGTGGATAATTGTTGCATTTGGGTACATCAGTCCAATGTCTTTGTCTGTTTAATTTATACTCAAGAGGTGTCTTTGAAAACTAAGAAGAGGGGAAGTTGCTCAACCAAGAAATGACAGAACCTCTTCTTACATTTTTTGTCATGAAATGTTTCCTCTCAGAAAAGGAAACTTTTTAATTTAAGTATTTAAGTATTTAACACAGTATTATACACCTCTGTATTTACAACATGAATGACTAATAAATTGCGGGTAAAGTTTACTACACTCTAAATATTATTTTCATTTGATTCGATGCGAAGTAATTTACAGGTCAATTTATTTTGAGTATGAAATGTAATCTATTCTATAACATTTGTCATAACTTAATCCATTGAAACGACTTCTCGTAATTATTCAGTTTTTCTCATAAGTTAAATTCTTTTTTGCGTAATTATTTTGAAATAATATAGAGTTGGACAATAGTGAACAATAAAAACATACCATTAGATTGATAAACAAATTCCTTAATTCCTGATTCACAATTTTTTTGTTTTCCTTTTTTTCTTGTTAGGAGAAATATCGAGTTCACACTCGATTTCTCTAAGTTTTGTAAATGAAGTGGATAAAAATACGGGATAGACTTAAGCAAATTTTTTAAAACATTCACAATGGAGCGGTAGCTTTATATTCATTTCTACCCAATCCCTGTGCGACAGGGCAATTCCCTCATCTGTGGAGAGAGAGAGAGACTTGCCTTCAGCGACCTCTGCCAAACAAAGGCTTCGTGAACTTCCATCGACGTACTCCTCTTCTTCTTTGCCTCCTCCTCCGCCTGTGTGACCTCCGGATTCTATTAGCCTTTACCCCTATGCGCGCTACATCTTACAAAACCGTCATATCCGACCCGAGCCACGCGCGCATACTCCCAGCTCCGCCTTCTTTTCTATTCTTCTTTCTCCCCCTAATTACTTTTGGGGTGCCGTAAGGATCGGAAAAGAGGATGAGGCGGTCGATCTCCTTTTTAAAACTTTTCTCGCCGGCTGCGCGCGATACAAGCTCTCCGCGGAGAAGTACGCCGAAATACGAGCCTCCGGTGTCCCACACGGATTCTATAAATTCCCACGTAATGAGGTTAAGTTCTAATAGTTGGGACTCTGCTTGAATGTCTGTTCTCGTTTGTGCTTTTATGCAAGGGGAAGTATCTCCCACAGCGCCCTTTCAGTAGACTATGTCACCACTAGCGCAATAAGTTTTTGTACTCCAAACAGGGACGTTTCCTTCAGAAAACTCTACCTGTGGTATTTTTATTCGAATACGAAGTCTATCATATGTCAGTATGTATAATTTCTGTAAATCTTTCGTCGATGTGATGGAGGAGCGATTAAGAATGATTTTTTTCAGAAAATATATCATTCACTATGAATCACTAATGGAATCACGGAACAAATAATCTTTTAAACTTATTTCTTTTTTAGTATTTGACATTCTTTAGGTTTACTGGTCTGGTAATATTATTTTTTGTTATTACCATCATGTTTGTTACATTATTAGTTAGGTATGACAAACTCTCGAGAAAATACAGTTTTATGATTTTATAATCTTCTTCTCCGCTTTGTTACCATTAACGTTTGAATAGAAGTGGTATCAACCGGAGGGGAACATAAATTTATATTTTCATACTCTGTTTGAGAGTATTTCAAAAGATCTGTAAGTTACCTTCACACAATAGACATTTTACAAGAAAGTGACATCAGAATGATCAGGAGAATAAAAAAAGTTTCATAGTAGCAATGGAAAGGTCAAGGTGAATAGTTTCGTAGACAAACAAGAATTCTTGATCTTCAGACCATAATTTGATAATTGATAATCAGTCAAATATACTTATCAGAAATACTTAAAATTTTCTGCAAAAATCGTAAATTGAAATAGTAACATTAATATTTATCAATACTACAATTCAAAGTTATCCGCAAGCTAAAGTTCGGGTTAATGTGAAAGTTAAATTGATAATTGGGATCAACAGACAAGTAGCAGTTGTCAGTGAAGCAAATTTTCTTGAAGCCATTTATCTATCTTCGTTACTATCTCCTTTACCAATGACGAAGTTCAGTCATTGGTGTTAAATATAAGTTGTGGTAATAAAATCTACCTGATAAGCAAGTCGTGTCAGTCTCTTGACTGATTGCAAACTGTTATGTTCTCTTTTCTAATAAAGCGAAAGTTAAGTTTAAAGTAAAAAGTATTAAGCATTAGTGAACTAATGAAAGATATTTTCTTCCAAACCAAAAATTTCATTTAATGTTCCACTATAAGACATATGATAAAGCATATTATATAGTTAAATAAAGACTATTTTGAAAATGAAAATAAACATAAGAAAATAAAAATACTTACCATTTCTTGCGATTACGATATATTTTCCTCTCACGTAATCTTTCCTAAAGAGGAGTTATTTGATTTTCAGTATTAACAGTATACTAAAATGGCAATCATACCACTTCGTGACATAATTTTAGAGTGTTTAATACACTCAAAATAAAATAAATTTGTCTGATCGTGTAGCTCATAATTCCAAGGTGTGTACTTACAATTTTTTTATACCACGTTAAATCTAGGGATTACGAATAACGACACATTGCTTTCTATTCCTGGGAGACACCCAAGCTCGTAGCCCGACTGGGGCGAAGACACAAGAAGCGTCTGTGTGTGTAACCCACCGGAGAGCGTGCTGGGAAGACGCTCCAAATAGGAATGTGGAGGTCTAACCCCAGCGAGTGAAGTGAGTGAATAAAATAATGTGAATAACAACTGAGCAGTGAAATCTCATGTATTCTATCAAGATGTACTATGGTTTTATTTTTAAATTCTTTTTCCAGCATAAATAAATTACTTCTTTGTTTTATTTATTTCGAAAAATTACGATTGAGAAATATATCTAGTTTTAAAATATACAAAAATAGACTATAAAAAGTTGTACACTAATGTCCCTGCTGGGAGGAGTGTATAACCTCTGTTCTACTAGTACCACAAATATTTCATGTTCTTAAAACAACCACTTAAACCTGTCCGTAGCAAAACACAGGTTCAGAGAATAATTTATATTGTTTATTAACGTATTTGGAATATAAATTAAAGTCCATAAATACATATATTAATACACCACAATTTTTTTACTTGCAGTCATATTTTCTTTGTCAAAGGATAAATAATTTTCTGGAAATTAAAGAGAATAAAAATTTGTCTCACGAAAGGTGTGCAACAGTCTAAATTTGTTCTTCAAAAGTTTTCAGGAATTCTTATTAATTTTTTTAATAATATTCGGAACATTCTAAAATTTGATGTAGAATTTTCAGCACTAGTATCAACGCTAAAATGTATAAAAAGCTGATAATATAATATTTTTATTTAATACGTTTTCCATCATTTTCCTTTGCTAATAATTTTCACCTCCTTTTATTTCACAATTATTTGTGTACACCAAATTAGGTGTTAATTACATAGACGAAAAAGATATGATCCTCATCTCATGTTTTCTGATATATTACTTTGCAATTTCCGCGCGACAAACGAAAAAGTCGATTTCAAGAACGCTTTACAAATTACCTGTGACTAGTTCATTAGGGCGTGATTTCAACCGTCACAATACCACCACGTTGCATCAAAACTCTCTCACTAATTTGGTAGGGATTACCTCTGTGACAATCTGAATTTCACCAAAAAATATCAAAGCCGGGCTTTGGATCACAATATGGACGCTCGCCTTCTCACGCCTTTGCCAAACTTGCGTAATCCGTGTCACGCGTCACTGCTCGACACATTTCGGATTTCTCCAACGAAATCTGAGCGCAAGTCCATATTCATGAATCGACTGAACGTGTCTGTTCACACATCGTGTTCGGTTGCGTTGGTATTGTGCTAATACAGGAATTATGGTTTGGTCAATAATGTTTAAGAAAAATCTCCAAGTTCGTGAAATGTTCTGAACAGTAAATTTTAATTCCATGTTTTATGGCGATTTTGCATACTCTTGAATGTAGAAAATAGTAGCAATATATTGTTACTATCTCGTAATTCCCTTATCTATCTCAAATATTTAATAATTGTGTTTCAATGTTTGACTATCTGGAATACAATCAGTACTGTTACTGCAAAACATTTTTAATTTAGTGAAACTGTGTGAAGCTGTTTAGACGAGTCAGAATGATATTTTAAATTTTTACCCGAACGAAAACTCGCCTGTTTTAAACAAACTTAGGTGCGCGAATTCAAATTATTGAGCGTATTTGTGATTAGAGAGTCGTATCTATGTATCAAACTACGTGAAACTTTGTGAAGTGGCCAGGAAGATATCAATTCAACTACCCTACGCTATTCTGGGTGAAATCAGCTTGTGTTTAAGTGATTAAACTTATTCTGCCCTCTCCTATTCCTGATTTTAGGTGATTGTAATGTACTAAACTTAAAATGTTAGGTTATGAACGTGATAAGTCAGATATTTGTTTCCTAATTGTCTTTTTCTCATTTTTGTTTTGACATAAGTTCTACTAACTTTCGTATTAAATTTCCATTAGCCACATTCAGAGAGAAGATTTGAGTGTAATAATTTAGGTGAGACAAGTCTGTTGAAGATTAGTTTTACTGAAATCATATTCTACCATACCATTCTATTCTTTATTTTGTTAACGAGCTCTTGTTTCAAATTCCTTAATGAGTTTGCATTTCTAGGAAAGTATATTGTAAAATAGCATGAAATTTCATTTCAAGTCCATACTTTACGTACCATTAAATTTTCGCTGCAGAACTCAGTTCGCGACATTCTTAGCTTTCTATGCTTCTTCTAAGTGTACTGATTAGCTTAAATAGACCGTAATGAGTGTAATAGTGGGAGGAATACGGATATTGGATATTACAGGATGAGAAATCCGTAACCCAAAGCTCTCGCATGTACTATCAATTTGTTTGAGTAGTCCTACACGGTAATTGGATCAGTAGTGAATGTTTAATCTGTTATAGCCACTCAATCAGTGGGCATTCTATCTATAGTGTTCCTTCCAAACCAATTGGAGTGGTTCAAGCAAGAATTCATGTAAATCTCCTATGCAGCTAATGCATTCCCATAATTCGTAGACTACTTTGAAGTATTCGTTGTTAAATGTCAAATTCAAATAACTCTTGTAAATCGTTACTGGATTACTCTTTTGTAAACTCATTCACTTAATGTTTTATTTATTTTAATTGAGTCGATCGCACTTGTGAAGATTATGTTGCCACTTCCTACTTTAAATTCTCTATGAAATATTTATTAAGTGGTTAAAATAACTCAATTTTCAACCAGAAAAAACTGTCTTATTTGTTTTCTTCGGTTGTAGAAATGGAAGTAACCAATACTTAGAATAAATCCACCATTCATGCGTTCTCAAGTCTCGAAGCTCCCTGCAATTTGTGATAATTCCGCATATAAATGGTAATGTCGATCATACAAAGTATTAAGAACTATTATAATTACGATAGATTTTAATTTATTTAAATTTTCAATAGATATAAAAACAGTTTCAGATACCGATAGCTATCAATTTTTTAAAACCAGACTTTTGTTGATTCAATTTGTAGTAGTGGAGGAAAAGAGTAATCAAAGTTATTCAATTGTTTTGTATCGAAATCAAATCAAAACGTTTAAGGAAATTGTTGAATTTTTAGATTTTTGTGGACTCAAATTCACCTGTATTCGTTCTAACTATCCACTTTCTATCGTTTGTATGCATATGCAATTATAATTTTCTGGAGGTCTCCATTGTTCCATCAAGATGTCCTCGATACAACTGAAAACGCAAATACTTCAAAATTATGTGTGTTTCATTTTGAAACTATACTAACTTCTCTTATAAGTAAGAGAGAAGAAAAAAGAACATTGTTTAATCTGAACTGATGGTTAACAATTTATAAAATGAAGTAAACTGTATCGTTAAATAAATCTAAAAAATAATCAGTTGTGTCAAACATACTACGTATATTTTATAAGGTAGCAATATAGTGTGTTTTTTAAGTCTACAAATTATTTAAGTTATCCACATTTTAGTTTTAGAAGTATACAAACTTTGAAACTTCAATTTAGAGCGTTTTCATGCACTCGATAAACTGATATACAATTTGCTATTGATTTTGAATCTCTGTCTATTGTAGGAATCTGGGTAGAATAGTTCCCATTCTCTGCAATGCTATCCTAAAAACCATCCAACGGAATGCATCCCTTGACCACAACGCACCCTCTTGTAGACTAAGCTCTCGCCAGCACTTGCGAAACTAGGCAGCAGTTCCTATTGGCGAACTCGCCCTCTCTTGGAACTCCCACTCCAATACTCTCTTGGGCTCCGGGTTGCGTGCTTGAGAGCAAACTCCTCACTAGTCGGATCGCACATATCGTTTTGTAATGGGAGGATTTATGCATTAAGGGGTCTAATGACCTTGACGTTGACGAGCCCTAAAGCCACACACAAAAAAAAGATTTATGCATTATTAATGAAAACCCGTTACATTAATTCTATTTTATTAATTTTTTTCTATGCAT
This sequence comes from Laupala kohalensis, assembly GCA_002313205.1. NCBI lineage: Eukaryota > Metazoa > Arthropoda > Insecta > Orthoptera > Trigonidiidae > Laupala > Laupala kohalensis. The sequence goes on from NNCF01126005.1 coordinate 1,440,766, forward strand.
ATTGGATATTGCCACATATATTGGTAGATTATTGTTGATTTTATTTTAAATTTCACTATGTTTTCTCTAAAATATTTCTAAATTAGGTGTTTTTAATAATATTATTGCTAAAAACCTGAAAAGTAACAAATTTTAGATGAAACATAGAAATAAGAATTAATGATAAATATATATTGTAGTATTGTTGATACAACATAATAATGGTACAAAAATAAATTAAGATTATTATATCGAAGTTTGTTTGTTAAATATTAAAAAAATATATTATTGTTACAGTGCAAATCTTCTAAAACTCTCGAATTCTTTATTAACGAAGTTCCATGAGGAGTAACTATGAAAATATCACACAAAATATGAATTTAAAAATATTCTTTCGATATTGTATTACTGCCATATGTGAACTCTAGACATTCTGGAATGCTATCCAAACAAGAAGACAGATGATGACAGACGTTTCGTTTTTACAACTGAAACACATTTGACAGAATTCAACAAATTTCCAAAATATTTTGAAGATTTCTTATCCAATAGAAAATTAGCATGTAAGAGTCGGCAACATCGTCCGCACCCTTGGGGGAAGTTACGAGTGCGAAGCAAAAAGTGTTTCAGTGAGAGACCCCCGCCGCCCTAAATGCGTTTCGCATCGACCTCAATCGACGGCACCTGTCGAAGCGCTGACAGATGAGCGCACGAGAGAGGCCGCAGTGCGCTGAGGTGGTAGTGGTGGAGGCGGGGCGATGGGACTTCAGGCGCACGAGTAACAAGTAGGAAGGAACAGGGAGATAGACTTCTTATACTGAAAGATATGGACGTTAACAGAGTTTAAGTTTGTCTTAAGATGAAGAATGAAGAGGTATGTGTTAAAACGAGGTATGTGCTTCGTTCATGATGATGGAGGTGGAACCACAGTCAAAGAAGAAATATTTTGAGCCTGATAGTGACAATTCTTTAATTCTGGTGGAGACGTGAGAGGTCACGTGGTGACTCTGGTTACATTAATATACATTAATATGTATATATCTCTAATTGAATTTTTCATACACAACTTGCTCGTAAAATACTTTGTATCAAATAAATACTTACAAAGTTGATCGCTTCCAAATGAAGTCTCCGAGTTAGCGTGGATGATATATTACGTCTTTAAAGTAGCGATATTAAGAAATATTTTGTAATACATTTTATGAATGATCACCGAAATAACTCACTCTACCTATATGTACAATTTGTGTTCTTTACATTAAGTGGTTAAAATAATACACTTTGCAACAATATTAAAGTACTTGCAGAATACGATATCGAACGTATTGTTGTAAAGAATCCGAAGAAAACCGCGCAGGAAAGAGGTGAAACTTCCCTGGAGGTGATGCTATATACGACAACGTTTATTAGTCTGGACGCATGCAATAGTGTCATGACCACGTAACATTAAAAAGAAAAAAATAATTACTTCCTATGAATTGTCATATGCGCGACAACCGTAGGTTTAAAAGTATCTGGGACTAATGTAGATAGTAGATTAGATAGTTTGAAAGAGATAATATATGAAAAGTTTAACTTGATGGGGTAACATAAAGTAAAAAAATATTAGGAACGATTTGGAAAGTATTCGATGATATTGACTATTTTTTATCTTCTTTGTATTGTTCGTTATAAAAGCTACGGCTGTTTACAAAGTTAATAAGGAATTCTTTTTTATCTTTCCCACTTGCGTGAAAGTATCAATGCATAACGTATGTGTTCATACATTATAGTTAATGAAAATATTATAATACATTCTTTACGGAAAAGGTTGCGCACACCAGTTTGTTGTTGGAAAGTGCAATGAGACAAATTCACTTTGTTGTATAAAGTAAATTAATTTATAAAAAGTGTAGAAGTAAGATAAATAAGATTAAACTTAAGTTTTTTGAAAAAGTAAGTAATTAAGATAAGGTGAAACTCTGCGAGCAAAAGAAGGGGTGAAATACGCAGTGGTACAGAAAAAAATGATTGGTACATCTTAAGATATATTGATACATATACCATTTCACTTTAAGAATAAATGGCAGAAAAAATCATCATTGTATCATGTAATTAATATGGGACGAAAACAGCGGAAATTGATTTGTCGAAGATTTAGTTCTCTTCCCTCCTGATTTACACGCTCATTGTTCACATCTCATTGCTAAACAAGGAAATGTGAATACGGTTAATCGACGTCAATGAGGATAATATGCTTCTCGCCAATACCTTTTGTTTCATGTCCTATACTATTAAGCGAGCAATAATTGTATGTACTCGTACCATAGCAATTTGTCGAGAACGGCTACAAAGATTTTAATGAAATTCACTGATTATATGTATTTTGGGATGAAAATGTGATAGAACTTAATCTATTTTCGTTGTAGAAAACACCTCTGCATTACTAGCCTCGTTAATAGTACAAATAACATTATCTTTATTTAAACTATTTATATAAGCTGACTGAACAGGTGTTTTTCAAGACAGTTGACTCAAAAGTTGTTCTTTAATTGAAAAGATGGTTCTTTAATAATTACAATAAAAATGTTAAACAAACGTGGAAAGTATAAATAGGCAGACCATTGTATGACGAGTTTCGATGTTAGTTTTATACACAGTATTGTATAAAGAATATGTAGTCATACTATCCAGTTTTTGATTTATTAAATCATAAGACCTTTTCGAACGCTTGGCGGCCATCATCAGAGTTGGATCCATTGCCACTCGTTTCATCAATGATTTAATAAATGAAAAACTTGACAGTATGACTATATATTCTTTAAACAATAGGTAGATCATGTTGACAAAAATAAATGAAAGTATAACTTTCTTGGAGGGGAATTGAACTCGTACCTCGCACGTACGTATGTGAGACGTTGATCTCTATACCACGAACAAATTTTAAATGAAATAAACACTAATATTTATTTAACACAACTACTTTTGATGTAAGAAAGTAATATCAAAATCACGTTGCATGTACATTTGCTGTACTAACAAAATACGAACATAGAGAATTCCTGTAAAGTTATAATTGGCAAAGAAATAAGTGGATTGTAGAGTTCTAATGTTAAAATGTGTTCCTAGTGCTGTTGAATTCAAAAATAAAATTCAGTATAGGATTCAAAGACAAAATTCAACTACTACCTTATTAAAAACAATAACAAAAGAAACACCCAAAGAATACGGGTGTAGTCCAACCTTTCCTGTCAATCCTTGAGGAAAATGAACACGCGTGTAGAGTATTTTATTTCAACGTTGACACCAGTTCACCCTCGTTCCCTGCCTGGTTGTGTGCAAAGTGGCTGGTGTGGGCGGCAGCGTGTGAACGTAATATTCTGCTGACACGAGTAAAACACCCACGTGTATGTAGTGACAGAATGAGTGTGCAATCTCGCAATTCTGATATTGGCTTCTCAACTTTCACGTGATCTTCCCTCATTTCTTTAATTTGGCTGCGGGGAGTGTAATCTGTGAATTTCCACAAAATCGTATGCACATACATACGTGTATATAATTATTGCTCGCTTACTATAATAGGTTTTTGTCCCCAGTTGGAGTCACACCACGGGAAGATTTTTTAGTAATTAACATTCCTGATTTGTTAAAATAAACATTAACAGTGCCGGTAACATTTAATTGTTGAAAATCCGTGAATAAAACTGTCCAGGCTGCTGGAACCACAGGTATCCCAGTGTTGTAGATTTGATGTGAATTCTATTTGTTTGGTCTAATAATTTGTTTGGTTGTTACTGTGATTCAAATATAGTTGTATGTATTGGACGTATGTGCTAGGAGATTTGAGGAAGACGATAACGTTCGCTATTTGCAAATCAAGAAAACTGTTATTGTTGCTCATGGGAAGTAGTATATGTGAGTACAACTTGTTTGCTGGAAATGAACACTGATGTATGTTCATTCTCCTTCAATTAAGTGTATTTAAAATAATATAATAATGACACACTTGAAGGAACAATTTGAAAAAAGAATCTATTAAAAAAACATTTGGAATATTGATTCCGGAAAAAATATTTTAATACAAAACACTGATGCTGCCAGTCATATTTTTGTTAATATATTTTGAGTTTTCATTGTTTGGTTTAAAAAAAATTACACTTACAAATGTTAATAATTATATATTTTATGCTTTAATTAAACGTTTAAAAAGTATGTACTGCAAAGTATGTATGTGAAAATACTCCAATGCGAAATGTTAAAGCAACCAAACATAATGTTGTTGATACATTTTGAGTTTTGATTGTTTGATTATTATTATTATTATTATATTTTTGGATGTAAGTGTAATCATTCCAATATAATGGCATATATGTTACGTAATACATATTTGTCACCAAGCAGTCAACATCGCTTATTATCTTGGTATGTATGTCTAATAGTACTGTCTAATATTTGAAATTGCTGTATTGTGAATTTCTATGAATAGTAAATTTTGAGTTTTTTACGAATGTGTGCATAAAGGGAAGCAAAATGAAAGACAAATTGTCATTATCTTATATTTACTCTCTGTATGTTTTCTACCGCGAAAATACAGTGTGTCAATTCCATAAAACTTTAGAATTAATCCTTTAACCCGGACACGAAAGAGAATCTTATGCGGGCGACGTAAACTGCGCAATTACCGTATTAGCAACACACGCATGAAATCATTCGTTATATTCATAGTTACATAGAAGTGTAACGGATAACGTACTGAGTAAGTAGACCATGGTTTGAATCCATTAACGAAAATTAATTTTTGAATTTACTATGTCAAGATCATAATGTGCGTGATCATACGCAGGTAATGTATTAAACATTTTTACTATTGATTGAAAACCATGTGACTATTTCATCAGTCATCCGAGCGAAGCTCGGTCACCCAGTTATTGTTATTTTAAATGAGTTGAAGTTTTAAAATAATTATTTGAAGTTTTATGTAAAATTAGTTATTTGAAGTTTTAACTGTCACTTGAGAATCCGGAGAGAAATAAAAAAATGTGAAGAAGTATATGGTGTAAACTTTATTTCGTAAACATTTTTGGATTAGAAAATAGAAATTGAGATGTGAATATTTTCAGAAAGGAACAATATTTATGCAAATCTTTTCATTTTATGATTTAAACCCCCTTCCTTTAAAAAATTTAATTTTCTCCCAATATTATTCAGAATGGACAAACGGTTACCCAATTGTTAAGTTACAACTGAAAAATAAAAGATACCGTCCTCCAACGGTTGTTCTAGTTGGTTGAAATTAACTACTAAATAAATTCTTTCCTGTCCGACCATGAAATCTACCTCGTGTATGTGAGGCATTAGGATCGTAATCAATAAGGACAAGAAAAAGATGTCAATTCAGTAATACATGTGAAATCTATACATATGCACCGAAACTAAACACCACATAAAATTAGATTTGAACTGAGGAGAGTTTGTAAACATACAAAATTAAGAAAACAAAAAGTCTGGCCTGAACATCAATATACTCAAAATTATTTAACACAACACTGAAAATACGTAAGACACAAAATACGTACATCCAGAAAACATTTAAATAATACCTAAGTGCATTTATCATAATGTCTTGAATCTATATTCATCATTTAGGTCTGAAATATTCTACTATAGGATTCTAGGAAAATAATCTTTTTACAAATTAATGTTGTGTAATTTTTTGAAACACAATTTTAATGAAATAGAAATATACCCTATTTTTGGTGAACGGAAAAAGTAAAGTAAATTTTGTATTTTGTTAATACAATATCATTCATTGGAAACCTATAGGTTTTACGGAATACTCTTATTCTCGTGCCTAGAAAAACGCTACCCTTAAAAATAAAGTGTTCGCGATTTCCGCATACCTGCGATGACGGGAGAGGAAAAATATTTTTTTTGCGTTGCTTACGCAGCAAAAATACAGAGACTATTCTTGCCGTAAAACTCCAGATTTTTTCTATCCTCGGGATATTAACAGATCGTTTAAACTTTATGGTGTCGACATATGCTCGTACGTTTTCTCACACGTAGTTTAACACTCGTTCATAGCACTGTTCCGATCTGCTAAATAACTTACAAAAATCGATATTGTTGTGTACGCTGAGAAATATCGTCCATTAATACCATGATGATGGCTCAACTCAATGAATGGACAACTATTATAATGGTCGCACCGATGGTTCTTCTTGAGCGTAGAATTGTTGAAATATTGTGGTCGTGAACGATAGTACTTGTTGACTTCGAGATGATCATAATACAGAAATTCAGATGGCACGTTTATCCAACACCCGTCTTCGTACCAAAATGGCATATTTTCTATCATTCCTAATATTCAGATATCTAGCCAGTTTGCTTTCTATTGGAGTATTCATTCCTCTTGAAGTATTATGACGTTTGAACCTTATCTTTGGTACTTCAGATCCGCAAGGTAGTCTTACGACAATCGGACAGTCGACCAACTCGAAATACTTCCGGGAAGAACCAACGCCGCTTTCCAACACATTCTCTGCTACGTCACTGTCACCTGCCTCACCGGCGCACAATTCAAATTGCGAATTTTTATGAGAGGAAGTCCTATGAATGTTCACAATACACAGCAGATAATTGAATACATTTTATTCTTGGTTTTGGGAAAGTAAAAGATATTAGAAGGTAACTACCAAAAAGTGTATATATTCATTATTTAAAATGTTTTCTTTCAGGGTAAATAAGTATATTTTGAGAATATAACGTGAATTATATTTGTCTTTTAGATTTATTATCACTTGTTTGTATCTATCATTGAATACAATGATCATGAATATTATCCTCTAGGAGAAAAATAATTTGGGTTCCTAATTATGAGGGTGGAGAAATTTTTGTGTATGCTGAAACTCAAATACACAGCACCAACCCTGAAAGCATCAGTGATTCAAGAGGTCTTTTATGGCTGCTTTTAAAACATCGCCTAAGCCGATGAAGAGGTCTCGGGGTATTACACAGACAATGGATCTACCACCAAAACATATTAAGACAGCAACATTACGGCAATAAATTCGTAATATATATTTCATATTCTTTAGAAGAAATTTGTTCCACATCTCGTGTCCAACCGAACGTAACATTCACGTCCTATGTTAGCCACAGGTTTAATTTCAGTTTCTTTTCCTCGTAATGACGTATTGACGGATAATATACTTGAGAACAATTTTTAAATATTTCATTCTCTCTATAGGTCTTTATTACATGCACAATGTGAAATAAATGATGGTGTATAAAATTAAATGTTTAGCAATATTTTTATAATATTCAAACGGAAAAATTAAGTTCAATAATTTGGCTTCGGAAGCGTAATTTCAATAATTTGAAATTTCAATGTTTCAGAAAAAGAAAACCGCTACTGAAATTTGTGGGCAAGAATGTTGACATTTTCTTTAAAAATTTAATACTACTTTACCTTACATATACATCTCTCAGGTTTAAATTGTGTATTTCACCCAATGGAGGTTTCTGCAGCAGTCTTAGTAAACAGGAATCTGTCCTTCCAAGAATTTACCTGTAACAGAACAAAAATTAAGTTTAAATTTATATGTTTAATAAATTTATAATATTTCTTTATCATCATAATAAATAATAAATAATAAATTTATTGTCAAAAAACAGTACAAACTGCGTATGACCACGTGGAGGGAAAAAAAACTAATTTACTCTNCCAATACATAAATTGATTTTAATACTGTTTTTAAAAAAGGTATTTCTTCAGAATTATTAATTCTAAACTCTTATGGACCATTTTATAGGCAAATAACTGTATTTCTATCAACGTTACAGCCAAAATGTTGGTCTTCCTGAGGCATTTACGTAAATAGTACAATATCCTATTACATGTCAGGAACGCTATAAAATGTATTATATGAAAAATAAGTACCAAAAAAAGTTATATTATGTAATTTTAGAACCACTACAACACAATAGACGGTTACAAAATATATTTCAAGTTCTCATCTCTATTAAGTTTATTTCTACGTAAATTCACGACATCGCGATAACTATGATAACACCTTTCTTCCGTTAAAATGTAATAGGTCGATATTTAAATAAATTATCTTTCGTATATTTGATTTAACATACAAAATATCATCTTACTATGATCATATTTCACTATATATAGTACTATTTCACTATATATAGTGGAAAAAGATAATAACTCTAATAAACAATAATACATGAAAAATATGCAATATGATCAAGAGGACCTACATTACAATAATTAAATGCTTTAATATTCGAATTCGTTCATTTCTCAAGAATCATCCAATCCTGGTAGACATATTTACAGTTAAAATTAATGTATGCTTCAATCTCCAAATAAGAAAGATGTCAAATAATCACGGCGTTAATATAGAAACGAACAAAACAAGGGATTTGATACAACATATTTTTACTGAAGGATGGAAATGAACATTTAAAAACAATTGGCGACAACATAAACATAAATAAAACTCAGATCGCTTAAAATTTTCTTTTTCTAAATTGATACTCAATTTCTGAAGAAATTTCTACTTCCGAGTTGTACCCGATCTTATTGGTGTGGGTCAAACGTCTGCTGTATTTTATGGTTCGTTTAAGCGCTCTATACATTATCTAAGGCTGTTCCGATTTTACGAAGGGCTTAATCGAAACCAAACGTGAAGCGGCAAGGCACTCTGCTGCAGATGCCATGCTGCGTGACAGAGAGGCAATATCGTCTTCGTGGGAGTCCGAGGAGCCATAAAACGTTATTGCGCGTGACTGCAGTCTGCATCGGCAAAGGTGGCAGCAGTGGTAATGGTGCAGGTCTACAGTGGCTCATACTTGCATTGTGAAAGAAAGAAATGTATAATGAACCTGACAAATTCAATGTAGCCTCTACCATCTGAACAACATTGAGACGAAACCACAATATCTCTCAACTAAATAAGAAAGTGGGACCCGAGTATTTCTCTTTCTCATATATTTATGTGGGCGTTCTTATTAGCACAGAAGAAAAAAAAACACATTTTCTTTATATTCAAATCATGTATATGACCTGTTCACCAGAATTACTATTTTAATAACTAACTGAATGCATATTCTTTAATTTACGAAAATATTTGTTGAAACTATTTGTATTGAATGTAAATTATATATAAATATTGGATACTAACTATAAAAAATATTGTATAAACCACTAAATATTATAAGAGTGACTGTACTATTTTCAGTAAATACCGAACAGATTTTATTGTAAATTTTACTAATGGATGGTGAGTTGGAGGCACGTCGGAACGTTCGACTATATTGTACGCTTCAAATAATTCTGCAAAAGATCAGTCACTGCAGTTATCTATTTAGAAAATTTAAATCAAATAAATGAAATAAAGATAATTAAAATTGATCAGTTAAAATATTTTAACTAAAGAGTGTAATTTATGTAACAAAACATAAGCTGACATGAAATTAATGTGATTGTAATATTGTGTATTTAATGAAATTCGTACCAATATATTTGTACCAATAGTTTTGATTTTACGCGTTTTTATCTTTTACCGGATATATATTAGACGAAATGGATTTTCAACTCTAAATTATAAATATGGTAAAGAAATTACCTTGTTACAACTAATTCCGTGGGTTGCAAGCATAAACTAAATAAATGATAATAAATGTAGCATTAAAAGTTTAATACAAATGTAACTACTCATGCTACTACGTGACTGTCGAAGGTGTAAACCGCAACTGTTTTATCCAATATGTGAATGGCTTTTATGTGTTTCATTCTCGAATCTTTATTATCTCTTAACGTTATAATTACTTGAAGACAGTAGTGTCGCATAATTTTCAAGATATCCGTAATAATTTATGTTAGACACTACTGTCTTCTGTAAATCAAAAATTTTAAAGTTAATGAAAGAAAGAAAGTTTAACACATAAAAGAAGTTCACATTTTGAAGAATCAGCTTCGGATCAGTCATGTAGATAATGAAGCAATTCTTCTCTCTTCGCTTCACGTTGACGGACTATTGAATGAAAGGACAGAAAAGTAGCCGGAAAATTTGAATTTTAATATTGAAGATCTTTGAAGAATTTACTGTGGTCTATTTAAATGGAATGAGCAGACTCCAAGGGACCAGATGAAACCTCATTCAGGTGTTTTTACAATATATTTCTTGAGAATGTTTGGGGAGTTTCCAAAATTTATTTCACATTCTTTAAAACATTCATTACACACCGCGAATCGGCGTACGAGGGGACAGGTAAAGAAGATATGGATTTATCATAAGAAACTCTGTTATTGTGTATTGTGAGAATCATTTATTCTGCTATTTTTAATGTTCTTCAATAATTACGAGAACAGAACGTTTCAACGCAAATCGTTTCACGTTATTCAGCAAAATGTGGTAAAATATGAAGAAACTGCTTTTTTGCTTCACTATTTAGGTCATAATCATTCGTGACTGTAATTATTATAGTGGACATATACGATCCGCATTTATTATTTACTGGAGCCAGTAGTTTTCGCTTTGCGTTAAAATTGAATGTGTAGGAAACCTTTGAGTTTTAAAATTCAACGCAACATACAATATATTATTCAAGAAATCTCTTCAAGCAATAAGCTAAGAAGATAATAGCTTTGTAAAGCATTCCATTTTATTATTTTTATATTTTACTATTGAATTTTCACATTTTTTTACTTCTACAATTGAAAATTTTATATTTTTTAACAGTCGGAACATTTTACATTTTTAAACATGGTTCGCTTCAACATTTTATTTTGCGTTTCTCATTGTCGTTTTAGTATGTCTATTACTAAAAATAATTAATATAAATATTACTTTTTAATATTTTATTCGCCGAGCTTCTCCTTTTCCAACATTGTGTAAAAAACTCTGCCATGAATGTTTCAGAAATATTTTCTGTATATCTAATCCTCAATAACAACACGTATCTGTAAAACATTCTTAATAATAATGATAATATAATATAATGAATAATATATATGTAATTTTATTTCATAATACAAACAACAACAACAATTTAGTCAGGACTCACACAAAATTAAAATTAAATCCCATGATACAATTTTTGACCAACCACTTTAACGTAGAGTGTGGTTGTGTGGTGAGAAATAGTACGTGCCCACGGCTGGACACGCACTCAGCCTACCGCAAGACACTGTTTACAACCGGTTTCGCGTGCCGTCATCTTGTTTATGAGCACTTACTGCGGAGATTCGCAAACTGCGGCACAAAAGCAGTTCATGCACTTGCCGCTGCTGTTTCATGTTCATATGTAGAATGTGCTTTGGCAGAAACACGACGTATTGTAGTATTACCGTAAATCACATTTGTTGCAATAAGGTTGTAGCAATAAACATAATATACTTCCTTTTGTTATAAAATAAAGTTCAGTCTTAAGTTGGCTCAAATTTATAACTCCGTTAAAGATGTGTGAAAAAATGAGAACGAAGGATGTCATTAAATTCATCTATTTGCAAAATTAAGTTCTTGAAAAATTATAATATTTCACTTGGTAATTGTGGTGCTTTAGCAACATTATCAAAGCATGATAAATTAAAAGTCGTTTCTATGTTGCTCATTTTTTTATTATTGGTATTAGAAAGCTTTTTCGGCTGCATAGCAACCATCGTCAGTAACATACACTGAGTGTTGAGGAATTCGCCAAAAATATTCCTCAACACTCAGTGTATGTTACTGACGATGGTTGCTATGCAGCCGAAAAAGCTTTCTAATACCAATAATAAAAAAATGAGCAACATAGAAACGACTTTTAATTTATCATATAATATTTCAGTAATTTCTACATGCACTTCATATTTGCTTACATGAATCCCATTAAAAAATAATATATTTTATGAAAAAATCACTATGTAAATAATTAAAACCATAATTTACAATTATGGTGCACACTATTGATAAAAGCTAAATTTATGTATAACGAAATATTTTCTTTCATTGCTCCTTTCCCCTTAGAATACACTTTTCACAAAATAAAAAATAGTGTGTATTTATTTTCAAACTACTTCAGTCTTCGCTTGAAAAAAGATTAAGCTTTCATCACTAAGAGAGTTCTTACGGTCATTTATTTTGTCAAAACCACAGTCTCCACAGTCGAGATCTGAATTTTTCGAGCAACGGTCAAGTCATGCCCTGAAAATGGCGTCCATTTTGATTTAGCAAGCGAAACTGAGGTTTCAAACCGCGTCATAGAACTTTACCGTAAGAATCAGTGACATCATTTTTTAAATGAACCGGTTACCGGCTGGTTTCATTCCTGTGTCAGCATGTGATTGCGATTTTGGAATGACGAATTTGAAGGAACTATCAACATCAACTTCTCTTTTAAACTGAAGAAATACACAAAATGTTGAATTCGATGAAGACTCTCTGTAACGAACACAAACTTAGACTAGTTAAATGATTTCAAAAATGGGCAAGAACCAATTGGTGATGAGCGTTCCGGATGACCATCAACGGACATTGCACCAGAAAATTTCATTCTTGTTTGTAATGTAATTCTAAATTATCTTTGATAGACCATCCGCATCTACAACACTGGAGTTATATTATACATCTATTGTGGGTTTTACTAGAAGAATGGAGCAAGTGGAAACATCAAAGTTGGTAACGCGATTGACAAACGATGGGGTTCACATCCCTCGCATATTCAGGTAAGGAGCGAAAGGAACGATGATTGAAACTACGCAATATTAATTGCCTATTTTTCACTTGTAATAGGATTTGTTAAGGTAGGAATACACGGAAAGTGTTTCTCTGTCAGTGTTCTGAGAAATCGAAAGTCAGTGCATTGTTCCCCGTTAGATAACAACTGCTGCATATAAACATATGTGAGTATTTGAACCTATGGCAGTGTTCGTGAAACGTCACTTCCGTCAGTGAACGCTGCCTACTGGTGACAAGCAGGGAGTCATATGTTTATACAAAGTGAGGTTATGTCTGTTCATCACGTTCGTGACCCCTACTCCAATGAACATGAATATACTTGATAAATAGTGAATATCTTATTAATGAATCATTTTTAATATCACAAAAAATGTAAACTTTTCTCAGACACTGTAATGCATCGGGTATAGTTGATCAACAATTATTTATTGAAGAATACTAAAGGAACAACCTCAAACTAAAATCTTTTCAGTAAAAATTTCTGGCAACATTATCCATTAAGATTAAACCATCCAAATCCGGTTGTTTGTTGGCGATCGTGGTCGTGGTCACTGTCATTGTCTTCTGCCAGAACTATCTTGAACGTCAGTGTTTGTTTGTGCTGACAGATGACAATGTTTAAACGGTTCGAGAAAATTCGATGGGAATATGTTAGTTGTCTACAAATGAGATTGCAGTGCTCACTGATGATTGTGTTCACTCTACTGACTAAAGAGTGTGTCAGTTATGTGACAACGAGTTGGAATTGCTCAATAACTATTGTGTATACTCTACTGACAAAACTGACCTAGAATAACTGACCACAAACTCTGCCCGTGTATTCGTACCTTTAATACTTTAACTTGTGTTGTCATTCAGAAATGCATTTTCAGAATTTTGAATTTTTACAGTGCGCGAGGACTTTGCCCTCGCGTCTTCCAATTGCACTTTCTTCACGGAAGCACATTCATTCTTTCCCGCACAAACATTCCGCCACTGGTAATGCGAAGCGATTTACCAGTTTCATGATACAACGGTGTTTGGTTTCCTAGTTTCTCACCCTTTTTGTTCTCCTAATCAGGTTTATCATAACTATTTTCTATTTCCAATTGTTAAAGGGGCGAAGATTTGACATGAAAAAATAGATTGCACTTAAATCGCAGGTGGCATCGGTAACATCAAGGAAACAACGTTTTAAGAACTCTTTACACATGCATATGGTTTCCTAGTTCAAGAAAAGTGATTTGGTAATGTCATAAGATTTACTTTGTCTTATAAGTTTGCTTTATTAAAAAATAATCTATCACTATGTCGTGCAGTGTGGGAACGTGATCGAATTAACTACCAAGTCCCCGCTTTCACGAAATAAATAAAGGTAGACAGTTTCGGTTGAAATTTTCGCTTAACAGCGATTTATTGAACACAAGGTAGAACGAAAGGAAAGACACCGTTTGATATCACTTGAAACCTGAGCGTCGTCGACTAGGCGTCTGTGGCGGCTGGCCCGTGTAGATTTCGTTCTTCCTTCCTTCAGAATTCTTGGGCGTAATGGAACGAACGGCGAAGCCTCGCGTTCGTGAAGATGCCTTTCCTGGTGAGGGAACTGGATCTGGGTCGCCGTCGGATTTCTTCAAGTTATTTCGTGGTGAAGTGAATTTAATTGTTCGTATCCTTGTGGATTTGCATATAAGATGAAGCTAGTTGCTTTAAATCTATATTGATTGAGATTGAATTAGTTTCGTTGAGTTTGAAACTATCGTTGTCTTAGTTAGCGCACATATGATTACACGTCTGAACGTCTCGAGATCGTAAAGCGAAGTGAAGAAGACTGTTATCCGTATCTAAGGATTGTATTTTAAGAATGGAGATAATTGACAATCTTCATATTAATGATGATTAGTTCGGTTCGACGTAGTAATGTCGTCACAAGGCGTCACAAGGTGCAGGTACTAGCGGCGTGCTAGCTTGGAGATACGCATAGAATCTTATAGCACAGAACTTATGTCGAGTTCTATTCTCTGTGGCCTTGGAATGTGTTGGCTTTGCATTCGGACCTCATTGTTGGTCTTGGAATGTTATGCCTTGGACTGTGTTTACAGGTGGGCCGTGCCGAAGTGTAAACAGTGGATATTCTTATCGAGTGAATATAATATTCGTGATAAATTCTTCCGATTTAATGGCATACATGATGCTGTAGTAAATCATATTTACAGGAATCTGTTATTCCTGTGGTATCAGCGATTAATTGCGCGTGGGCAGGCTGATGTGGGCAAGAGCATTTAACAGGGGTAATGTAGGAAGGACATTGTAGAAAATGTTGGAAGAACACATTTCGCTACAACTAGTTCACCCAGTGAAAAATGAAGTCACAATATCCAGTGGAATATGTGTTTGCCCAAAGTTCTGTCAAAAACTGCACCAATATGATACTGGATACATTTTGAAAATTACATAATTTTCAGTTCATGCAGGTAAATGGGTATCTGAAGAAATCATGTGTTCTTTTAGAGTTTGATTTACTTAGGTCTACACAATCAAGAACGCTTTTGTTACCCAATGGGGAAAGTCTGTCCTGAGGATATCCTAGGATTAATTCCAAACTTATCTTTTGAAGATCATCAGTCAATAACATTTATAAGATACCTCAATTTGGTGTTTACGGAATTAATCCGTAGAATACGGGTTTAAGATGATCTTGAATATGTCTTTGCAGAATATCCTGTTTCTCAGTGAAAGATATCCTATGAACTTACTTAGTTCGTACATTAAAGATTATCTCTGTATAGTCTGGTCAAGATAGACTGCAAGATGTCTGCAGTTAGTACTGCTGACTTGGTCTTCATTATATCTTTAGAGGTTAGTCTCTACGGTATCTTCTACGGATATTCTTATTTCGTCCGCGGATGATATTCTGTGAACATTCATAGTTCATACAGTGAAGATTATCTAGAGATAGTCTGATCCAGTTGGAAAATGTCCTCAAGTTGTACTTTTGACATAGTCCTCACTCATCTTTTTAAGATAGTCGCTTCGAGGTCTCCTGAAGATTAACTAATTTTGTCATCTTAGGATTGCCTGTGAACATACGTTATTAATTATGAAGGTAATCTCTCGACATAGTGAGAACAAGATAGTTCGTTACTTGTCCTCAGCATGATCAGTAGTGGCTTAATAATGCTATTGAAGAGATGGTCGGGGGGAAGGAGCACATTTGTATTTTCGCATCGGAGCAAACAATCTAGAACAACGCTTTCTTTTCTTTCCACTAAAGTTGGACAATCAGAAACCTACAACTTAATTCAGTAGCATTAACGGAAGTTTCGTTTTAATGCAGCCGTTATCCTTTGGTGGTGGGGACACCACGTTACGATTGCAACAGCAATGACTCTTCACATCAGCTCCCGACAGTATCATTATGCACTGTTGAAATTTCTCGTCGAATTGCGAGGCGTTAGTCTGTCGGTTCAATGCGTGTGGCAGCTTGGCGTCCGGTCGCTTTGATTTGAGGTTTTCTTTTGTGAGGAGAGGGAAATACTATTTGCACTTGTGTTGAATGTTCGTTGAAAGGGAAGCTATTTGTGCTTATTAGATTCCCGTTAGTTATGTAGATATTTCTCCATTTCAGGTAAGATTTTTTTTTGTAAGACCTAAATGCTACCTTCCTAAACTAGTTTATTTTAGCTATAAATTGAATTTCTATTCGAAATTTGAAACTGAAATACGTATTAAGTATTGAAACAATTTATTTCTTTTGCCATAAAAGCAGTTAAAAACTACGCATGACCACCTTGAGGATAATAAACTTATTTACTCTCGGGGTAATTTACTCCAAGCCTTCAATATATCTGACTGAAACATGAATTATTTTTAATTTGTACTATGCACTAGCTTGTCAATAGCGTCGATACATGAGTAATGTTTTTGACAAATGATTGAACTAAAGATTTAGCGTCCCGTGTACTTTTCTTCGTACCGGTATGTCGATTGGGCATTGTTTATTTCCTGGAAATACGATGACAATGTTATTTATCATAGTTCTTGCTAACTCATGATTTAGTGAAGCAGAAAGAATCTTGACATCCTTAATTCAATTTAGGGAATAAGAATATAATATACCAGGTGGTATAAATTTTGTATACTTCTAAAAAAAATATAATGTAGAGATTAGGTAAATAATTGAAATAAATTTCAGATAAAAACCTGAACAACAAGATATGTTAGTTTGGCAAGCTTCCAAGGACACAGTATATTCATTGAGTTTTTAATTGGTGGTTAATAGTTTGATTTATTCCACTCAGGTGACATATTTACGGAGAGTAGCTTCCGGTAAAGCAGTTGCCCACATAGGCTTTACACTAATGGCAACTAGAATGACATCATTTTGTGCTGGGTTTCACGTCTGGAAGGGTGTGCACACAAAGCTGCAGAAACTTGCCGTAAAATCACACGTTAGGCTATTGAAAGCACTCGAACGTAAGGATAAATTTTATTATATCTTACAATGTTTAATTAGGGAATGTCTCATTCTGGCCATTGTTTGTTATCAAACAATTTTATTGTTGTTTTTCTTTTCCAGAATAAATGTGTTCATTGGTAACGAGAACGGTCAATTGTGTCGTCGAAAGACGTAGTGTAGAAGGCTACTCGTTTGTTGAGTACTCGTAAAGATGATGGCACGATACTTGTCTGAAAGCAGGAGATGCAAAAGTGATTTTACCCTGGACTGACAATTTGTAGACATTCCCAGTCCAAAATGATTTGAAAGTCATTTTGTTTCTTATACAATATTTTGGTATTGTATGTTCTTTATTTCTTGATATTTTTAGATAATTCTACATTGTATTTAATACATGATAATATGTTCCATAATATAATTCGTTTTTTAACGTCTTCTTGTTTGATATATATATATATATATATATATATATATATATATATATATATATATATATATATATATATATATATATATATATATAAAAACTCTACAATCTGCACAGTTTGTTTTATACATCATGTAACATTCAATAACTTTCATTCTTTTATAATTAATGACTTAGTATTTTATGTTTTATATCTTGATCTTATAATTAATGTAATACGCACATAATTGTTGGTTTTCTGTAACCTCTTTGACTTGTGTAAAATGTGAAACATATATATCATTTAGTACTACAAAGACATTCTGGAGATGACCTTGAAGATTATCTTCGTTCTATGAGCTCGAAATTTTCTCGTCAAGATATAAATAGGACATGTAGAGATGATCCTAAAGGGCATATGCATAGTATGAAATAGAGATGATCTAGTAAAGATATACACAGGACATTTGAAAGATGATCTGAAGATATATCTTATATGTATTAACTTGAGATGATCTCATTCAGATATACTTAGGACATGCTTAAGACTATCTTCAGGGAGGTCTTCAAGAAAGTCTATGTGCGCCATTTTGATAACCTCAGGATAATCTCATATGATATGCTAGGGATTATCTTATTATCTTTCAAGAATATCTTCAGAAATAACTGAGGATAAAATTTTCCTCACTGGGTAGTTACGTTTTCAAATTCCTCTTTTGTCGAATATTTGTCTTCTGAACGTGAACGTAAAACATCGGAAGTTCATCTTTAAATTCAACTATGGATTTGACAATAAGATCTGTATTCTATTTCAAATATTTTAATACATGTTACAACCTCCTTATTCCGACTCCTATACGTGCTAGGATTGTCTTTTACCCATGAGAATTTTCTTAGATAGTAAATATGTATGCAATGTTTTGTTGAAGTTATTTCAGGAATCTCAGAATTTTGCAGAAGGTTCTTTTACGTGCATCCCAAGACAACCCCATGATGTAAAATGCGCGTCGCGGTCGTTTGATATCTCTTTCTGTGCTTGCATGACCAGAACGGGCAACGATCCTCCCCGGCTGATTCGTCGCTCCGACTTGTTCCGTGTGCCCGCAGAACAAAAGTGTTAAGAAGGCTGCTTAGTTCCGTGTGCCCGCAGAACAAAAGTGTTAAGAAGAAAAGCTAAGCTTAGCACGGAATTGTAGTACCAGCAGCAATGCCTACCATTTCTACAGGTGACATTACTTTAGTATTTTTCCCATAGTCCATTCCTCAGATAATCACTTATTGTCAAACAAGTTTAATTTAAATTTCTATAGGTGTTCCCCGGATATGCTGGAACATTCATACACACACACACATGGATACATTCACACACATATGCTAATATTTTCAAAGAGACTGAGAAACGTGAAGAAGCTTTAAATGCAATGTCTTTTTACGTGTGTTTCATGAATAAAACGAATATATATTTATTGAGAAACTTAAATGAAAACGGAAGTTATCTTAACTCCTCCCCCATTTCACATGCCACAACCTATTTTAAAAGTGCCAATAATGACGTAGAAGACGATACATTTTACTTCATGGTTTCATCCACTGCTAGGGCTCAACACAATCCAGTAGTATCTCACTCCCTGTGATCTCTCCTGTCGTGTAGCGCCAATCACGTTTGGTTTTCCCAACGGGACAATACTGGACGGTTGCTCTACAACGCTTCGCGCGTTTCACTTTTTTTCGCGTTATCCAATTGGAATGCGGACACACCCCACCCTTCCTGTCGTACGTCACCCAGAACCTCTGGAACAAATTGTGGAAGAACCCCGATGCCAATAAAAATTACTACGCATGGCAAACAAAAAAATTAATTTCTAATTTAAAACTGGGTAGGGGAGATACAATAGGGGTGACGTGACGAACGCGTGAATCTAACAGGACCCTGGGTGATACTGACGTGTCCCATTGGAGCGCATCGTGGCAGGAAAACCAATATTTGGCTTGACAGTCTAATGGCGACAGTTTTACAGCGCCCTCCCAATAGAACAAATAAACAACCTCTGGGCTTAAACACTCCATTAACAGGGACTGTGATGTGTAGTTTGTAGAGGTGAATGTTTTGGGCTGGATTGAGAACGAATTTATTGAATTAATAAATGAAAATTATTGAGTAATTCTATTTTAATAAAAGTTTACTTTCATAAATGTTTGATGCAGTGATCCCGGTGCTAGAACATTACACTCAAAACGCCATTAGTCGCATTCAAACTCGCACCATTATTTAATGAGCTATTTTCGAAGAAAAAAATGTAGGTTATGATAATAAAATACAAAAGCAGAACTCAAAATTCCAATGAAATAAAGGATGTAGAAACATCTATTTCATCGCAATATAGTGTATATTTCTGCAAAGTCACACATGAAAAACATGATTATCGTCAACTAAATGAAATTATACTAAAAGTAAGAAAAGAATTCCAACTCCAATGAATAATAAAGAAAAACATTAATAATTTGCATATAAAAATGATATTTATAACGGCATTCACTGAAGGGGAAATTGATGAAGAAAATTTTTAGAGAATTTACTCGTATATTAGTATTTTTTAACTTATGTGAATTATTTAAGCATTTTCGTTAACATTTTGTACAAATAATTATGTTAATTTTTATTTTGTAATGTTGTGCCTTAAATGTTATCATTACACACACGTGGTTGTGTTTTTTTTGTAGATTCAACTTATGTACTAATTGTGAGGAAACAAAAATGACACATTCTCTTACAAAAACCATGATAATATCTTAATAATTTCGTAAACTTGATAATTAAAAATAGACAAAATTGGAAACAAAACACGTCCAATTCAAATTATCCTATTTAAATCGAAATTTGTGTAACATCGTTCTTGTTGAGTCTTAACAGTACAAAAGCAAAATTCCCTCAAAATTTCAAGTTCAAAATCTAATAGTTTTCTGTTTGCATTGGTGGTTGTGTTCATCTGTGAGACATCCCGCCAAAGGTTTTCCCCAATTTAAAACGAAAATATTGAAAAACGAAGAACTGTTTTTTAGGTATTTAAGTTTATCAGACCTCAGTATTTAAATTAATATTTTTTTAACAAAACTCTGCAATATCTCAATTTTTACGTAAAATATAGTGAGAATAGTGAATAGACCTTCACTAACATTTCTGATCAACCTCTAAAAATTGGAGTGTCATAAAAAACTTCATTAGCGGTCATATAATATACGTAATATGTGAAGATTTCAAGTTTCTCTTTTAATAAATGAGTGAGTGAGTGAGTTAATGAAGCCAGTTAGTTATCCACTCAGAAACTCTTGCACTACTAGACAATTTCTGTAGGAAATTATTCACTATTTCACTCAGGAAACCATGTTTGATTGTAATTTTTTATGTTCAACAGTTCTATTTGTTTTATTTCTGTATTTATCAAAAGTGTCATGCTTTTTACTCGCAAAATATACAATCTGACTTATTGACAAATAAGTCGCTAAACTGTTCTTCTTTTAGTAATAACAGACACATTCTATTCGTATAAACTCGTTAAAATTGACAGAACTAGAAACACATTTATATTCCGCATTCCTAGAAGAACTGATTGGGATTTAATCCACTTTTGTTCAATTGATTCCGTTATGATACAAAGCTCGTCTCTAATTAAATGGTCAGAAATTGATAGATCTTTCTCAGAAGTTACTTAGTCATCTATTCTGAATTTCCTCGAACTCACATTAGTTTCAGAGTTCACCTTTACAACCTACGTTTTCTGAAGAGTGTCCATTTGAAACGTTGCGTCTCTTGTTGCTAAGTTGCCTGGCTTACGTCAGTCCGTTTACAGAGGTTCGGAAGGGGGCTCTCCAAAGCAAGGCCTCTTCTCAAGTGTTTGCACGCGCACTCAAGCGTTTCCTGAGTGAAAATATTCCCGCATGATGCAGAGAACTTTTTTCTTCGTTCTGCCGAGACTTCTTCACAAGCATTTCCAAGCTCTACTGGGTTCTTTACTTAAGCAATGTTTATTATTTGGTGTTTGTGAAAAATATATATTTAGATACAGTGAAAGATAAAATCATACTTTGACACATTTTGTCAGTCGACATGGGTTTCATAGATTTTTGAACATTATTCTTAAGCACGTTTCATTTTATCTTTCTTTTTTTTAATTAAAAATGAGATACTTCAACCTGAAACATAAGTGATTTGGTAAATATGTTCACTTTTGTAGTCAAGATATTACTACAAAACGTATTGAGGTTATGAATTTATCGATTGATATTAAACCATGTTTTTTCACTTAAACCCAGTGTCTTTTCATAGATTCACCTGCTTTCAAGATAAACGTATCCACATATTTTGAAATATACAAAATAACAATAATTCAACTCATAAATATCTTTCTAATTTGAAATTCTTCAAAATTATGATGAATCTTTGATATCCTTGATATGTTCATATAAAAATGCCCGATACATTCATTAACTTCCAAAAACATGATCGGATGGAGATAACATCTGTACATACTTAAATTTTAAGCAAAACGTTGTTCAATTTTTGTGACAAAATAATTGATATACAAAACTCATAATTGTAATTATTTGTGTATATTGTAGTAAAATGGAACAATACCGTTAAAAATAAAAAATCATATAATATAAAATTATTAATGGAAATCTAAACTTTGTTTAAAATTTACGCTATAGCTTATCTTCATAATTAATTACCGTGAGCCTATTGCACTTATTTGCTTTCAAAATGCAAGATTTAAATATAATGCTTCATTTCTTCTAATCCATTTCGTGTGACTAGTCGTGAAACCGCAATTTTCTCTTTTTAAACTCTTGCTTTCATCGGACTCTTTTCCATCTCTACACATATGATGCTTCTTACTTACCATCGTCCTCTCCGCCCTCAACTACCACCGCCACCATCGCCATTCCGCGTTGCGGCTCTTTCATATTCATCGGGCCATCCATCACCAGCCTATTTCCTCCCCTTGACTTTGATTGCTCCATTTTACCCTCAGCTACATCCCTCATTAAGTTGTCACCCGGCGGCAGGTCCGCGTTGTCATATATCAGCCTTGTGGACGAACGGATGGGTAGTCGGGTGGACGCGAAGGACGGGTCAGAGCGGGATTATGGCGACGATGAGAGGAGAGTCACCATGACGGTGCTGCGTTTTGTGAACCGCGACATTACTTGGCTTTGCTGGCATCACCGCTTACTACTATCAGCTGACAAATGACAAACAAGCAGCGGGTTTAGCAAACGTCTCGGACGCATATGAGCGTCCTGGCTGTGAAGGGGAAAATAGAGTGCAGTGAGGCAAAGAAACGTGTTGGAAGCTCTGAAGAAGATTTGGAGTATGAAACGAACCGTAAAACCTTAAATCGGGATGAGCGAAATAATCCTGGAAGCTATAAATTAAATCTGGATTGTGTTCGTCGTCTTTCGGTTATGAACGAGTGAATTAAAGCTTCACTTAATTATTATTTTTTTCATTAAAGTTTCAGCTCGGCGAGAACATCTAGAGTAATCTCACCCAAGTGTCCCATAACTTGAAGAATTATCATTTTTTATTTTTATGTATTACACTAGATGGAAAAGAAGGAACGGATTTCAGACTTTTCTAAGTTGGGAAGTAATTGGCCCAATAGATCCCTCAAATACAAGTCTCCCCTACTCGAGGTCATACGCATATTTAACAATTTTTCTGGTGCAAAAATATACAGTACAACGCGTATACTTTGATCTTTGATAATGAATCCGTCGTTGAATGATGCTTGTTAATTTTATATTGTGTGTATAATAATAGTCAAGAGTACGTAGTAAAATGTATAAAAACGTAGTAAAAGTGTAAAAAGGCGGTAAACAGTAATAAAAAATTAATGTGAACAAGAAAGAATTTTCGAAAGGAAGGGTTTCGTGAACAACTCATTTTACATTCCATTAAAATTATTATGTGCCTTAAGAAGCCAAGAATAAGGTTTAGCCAATAATTTAGATGACTTTGTATAAGGTTATTACAATTTACATGGTTTGATTTGTAGGGAATATATTTTTAAAATAGTGAAATGCAGCGTACCTTAATCTCTGTGATAAAATCTGCAACAATATCCCAGACGTGACAGCACAAGTTTACCTTTCTCATATTTCAGGGAATAAAAGTTACATTGGTATGATTCTACTGGAATTGCGATCAAAGTAACAAATAGAGCATACTATTGAGTGGACGTTGCTGAGTTCATCTCTATTATTTCTGAGTTGATTCCAAAAGTGGTTGAGTTATGAAGCTATTAGAGCAGGGTTGGAATGATGAGAAGGAAAGCGTCGAATAAAATTGTGCTTTTTGGATCGGGTCTCTTCCCTTTTCTCTTCCTTCGTCTCTTAATCCCCCTCTGAGGGAACCATTCACACATTGGCCATATGCACGCCCAATTACATCCATCAAAAGCGCCTTAGCTGCAGCACTCGTATCCTCTGGGAGTGACGTAATTCCTCGTAACAAGGACAAAGCCGTGTCTGTACTGTAACTGAGGCTTTCACTGGTTTGCTCGGAATGAACAATATGGTCGGGCAATGGCAGCAATCGCATTGGGTAACATATGAATGAAAATGAGGTGCAAAATAGAATCAGTACTCTCAATGTGATTCCTCGATGAAAAAATATTCGAAGTATCTAGCACATTTGCTACTATAGAATGTTGAAATTAAACCATACATATTTTTAGACCAATTCTTACTCCAAAACAAGTTGGTATTGACTCATTTTAAATGTTACTGTTTCGTCCAATTTGTGAGTGATATTTATGTGTTTTCTTGTCTATTAACTTTTTTAAAATCATATACCAGTCTTACAAACATACCAGTGAAAAATTTTATTTTTCGACGTTTCCATCCCTTTATTAATTCTATGAAAGAGATGTCATTTGTTTTTGCTACCATCATTTATCGGTCAAAATAACTAACTCTTAATGTTTTACTAATTTTACAGGAGAGTAGAAAATGAACTGTAAACTAAACAATACTGTGCATGAGATTATGTCATTCACATAAATAGTATCCTTTATATAATCACATTCATTCGATTCAAGTACAAAAACACTAAAATATTATTTTAAGTATTATTCGTATCTTTCAAACATAGCAAATTTAAAAAGTACATTTTAATTTTTAAAATTGTAATTGTATAAGACATACACCTGGCAGTGAAATTTTTCTTGTCACATCTTTGTATTGAAAAAAAAATTTGTTATCTATCAATTTATTACGGAGAAAAACATTACTTCAACATGGTATTAAATGATGAAGTTTGTGCAATATGCTCAAAATTAATTGGTAAAATTAATAAATAAAACACAAGCTGTATATTATTCGTTGTGTTTTATTTGTTAATTTTACCAATTAATTTAATAATGATTTTATTAAAGTCAACAGCATTTCATTACTCTCATGGTACAAAACTATTAATTACTTTTTAAAGAAATAAATGCACAACTCATGTAGGAAGCTAACCAGTGAGGTACTACGAAACACGCTCTAGGAGCGCTCTGAACGCTCCACACGAAATCGTAGATTTTCTTTCTTACAAATAACTGCTCCCCCAAGCGTTCATACTTCCTGTCACCACGAAAAGAAATGAAATAAATGAAAACGCCTTGGCAATTCATTTCTCAAAGTCCGCAGACTTACTCGCAGTAATGTGCTGACAGGGGCACGGACGTCGGGGGCAACATTAAGGAATCAGAGGGTGAAGCACAAGAATGGAGAAACGCTCTGAAGAACGAGAGACTGTGAATTGCCATTAATCCATGATGACATTGCAAACAATGTATTTAAGTTTTCATATTACAAAGACTGTCTTCAATTTCAATATCACTCTTGTTTTGTCACTTGATGTCAGGCCTGTACTCTTGTGCTCTTTCTGATTATTATAAACAGATGTAGTTATATCCACTGCTTATCTTCTACCTTCTTCAGTCGTCCCAGGTTCGCCGGTGTCCGGTGACCTAAGGGCGTTGGGGTTTTAGGGATTTCAATATAATGAATAAATATTTTAAAGAAATTATTACATTTCATTTCTTATATACAAATTAAAGAAATTATTGAGTCATTCCAGTCATTGTCGGCCTAAAATTTCCCAACTCATTCATATTTTGGTTATAATTCTTCTTGGGGCTTAGACTATTGTATAAGTAAGGGGAAAATGTTTATTGAGTTTTTATTAAGCTTCTTTTGTTTAAATTATTATTAAATCGATTTTCCCTCAGCACACAGAGCACCAGAACCGCGACGTAAAAAAACGTGAAAATTTCGATGAAACCCCATTGGAAATTGAAACCCACTTAATATACCTATAGTAGACAGTTTATTTTATTGAAAAAGTAACCCACTGACACGTAAAATAGAGACATACGTGTAAAATTTCAACAAAAACGTCAACATTTAATTTTTTCTAAAAAAAAATAATTTCTCAAATGATCCATCTCAGAATTTAACGCAACTTTGGTGGCTTAAAATAGGATTAGTGAACTATAATTTCACCAACGTTTGGCGTGGGAAATTTACAACTTTCAAAGTTATAGTAATTTAAAAATTAAAATCTGGATTTTCGCATAACTTCCTTGCTAACTCATGACGATTTGGAAACCAACATATGAATTAAAGAAACATTTTGATTTTTATAACTTTATTACTGAAAATATATAAAATGACTCCAGTATCAATACTTAAATTTCCGTTGAAAAGATCTTTTACCTTAATTTGTCCTCTTTCTTTTGCTAGCTGCTCTGCAATAGAAGTAAAATATTCGTAATCTTTATTCATAGAATGACATATTAAGAAGTTTTCTTATTTGGTAAAAAATGTACTAATTTATACTTAGTTCCAATTCTTGATGCCAGGAATTGTGAACAATTCTCATTGTAAAATCATTAATTTTAAATTACATTGGGTATCATAATTTACGAGAATTACCTATGAATTTACCTTCAAAATAATCTTCATTATCAGTTGACCCAATTTATAAAAAAATATTTACAGCTTCTTTATAATACGATGTTTTCTTCTTAATTTTATTTTCTCTATATTTTTATGATTGACAATAATTTTATTTGTATTTGATCACTTTTAAAGATTCATTGATTCGTTTCTTTTAATATATCAGGTGGTATTAAATAAACTGTGTGTTGGGAATATAATTTTGCAATAGACATTTGCGATGCTTCAGATATTAATTGTTCAATCTTTAAGTCATCACCGAGGTGGATCAGTTACAGACTGAGTGTCAAAAGCGATATTGACATTTAATTCACTCTCCTCGTCAGAAATGTAACAATTATTAATTCTCTTTCGACACACGACAACAATTTTGTTTCCTTCCAAAATCATGGGAAATTGTTTATGATACTCCTCCTTAGTTTTCTTTGATGTAGTACTTAGTGATTTTTTACCGGATAAACATGTTTAACGGATCGCAACAATTAAATCGTTTATCTGAATAAAAAGTTAAAAACCGAAGTTCATGATTCAAATTGATTGTTTCTAATTATACTTTCACGAATTAACAAAAGATCTCAGAATTTTCACTTCAACGAATTAACTAAATATCTCCATGAAAATTTTTTTTCACGCGTTTATAATTATCTTCACCCAAACACGTAGTGTTATCACTTCCTAGTGAACACATTCTCGTACGTAATTCCATAGTAACAGCAACATCAGTTACAAGTACAGCATGTGCGATATAACCTAAAATCTTACATCTCATTTTCTCTTTTTCTTTCTAATGACACCATTGTTGCCAATCATTGTGAATAGAGGTTCAATACAAATATATTAAATGCAAATCGTCGTGATCCTGATGTACCACGCGACCTCAGAAGCATTTTTGAAAGGAAATTGAAGTATTGACCCCGGCGCCATCATGTATCTTTTCAGTAATAAAGTTTTAAAAATCAAAGTTTCTTTAATTCTTGTATACAATATTCTAAACCCACAGAAAAATTATCAAAATCAGAATGTTCAGGGAACCGATTATAGCTGAAATGACCCTATTACATTTACTCTTCCATCTTCACTACTTTTTTTTTAATTTTATCAGTTAATTTAAGATAAAATCATTAAAATAGAAATAGTAAATAAAAATTCAGTTTCATACTAATGAGGCAGCTGGCATAACTTGTGAAATGAAAAATAAAGAAAATTCGGAGACAGGATTGAATAAAGTTTGTTAAGGAATAATGCATTACCTCAAAACACGGTAAGTGCTGGAGTTTAGTCAAAGAAGGTCGTCCTGTTACCTTTTTAGATATTGAACAAAACTTTTTTCTCTTCAGTGCTGAAAGTCAGATTGTGATCATTAAATGATCGTTTTTTTAAATTTATTCTATAGAATTTGGTCGCAGACAGAATCCAATAAGTAGGCTAGCTTTTATCTTCAACCAAAAAGAAATTTGTACGGTCAATAATTTACTACTTCCTCTCCATTGAAAAAAGTAGGATTTAATACATTACTAGCAGAACCTACTCTCAAGTTGCCCGGGTTTTCCGAAAAAAATTAAAATAATAATTACTGGACACACATTTTAAACTAGTCAAAAATAAAACATGAAAATAAAAAAGATTGTTTCCATTGTTAAAAACATACAAAAAATACATAAACATTAAAGGAAAAATGGGTACTGTTAACTGATATATTGTACCTCATTAATACCCTATTAAAACATTTGCCAACAGGTCTCGATTTTTTAGCTCGTTTTGCCTGGTGTTCTCATATAATGGTCTAAATTCCTTTGTTAGATTTTACATATCTCTACTTCCATTTTGTTAAATTAAATACTTCAAAATTCACACAGTTATCTGTATTGGTATGCTGATTTCTGCGTACTATTATATGGTATGCTAATTTGTACAGTTATAAAATACAGGCAAATGAAAATACACTTCACACAGAACGCCTAATACACAAAGCGAGTTGTTAAGACCTCTGAATTCTTTGGTTTTCATTTCACTTATAAGTTATGTACTTGAAAATAATGTCCTTCACAGCCTTAGTATAATATTTCTGCCACAATTCGGTCACGTATATTATATGATCGGAAGATTGTCTACCCCACTTAAGGCAAGTGAGCTATAGCGGACACACTGAGCTTCATAGTCAACAATCGTGCGAGTGAAGATTCACACCTATTGAGGAGTAACTTGAGAGTAGTATTGTTTTTCTGCTATTGCAGTTCATTAATATTAACCATACCATTTTTTAAATAATACTTAAGAAGGTTTCTGTGAAATTTCAAATTTCATCGATTACTTTTCCTAATTCCATGCCACAGACATTCTATTTTATTAGTAAAAATTATTTTGTAATTAGATTATAATGTAAATAAATTATAAATCTCGAATTGATTTTAAATTTTGTATTTTTTCCCCAAGACTTTAAGTCTTTTTTAAAATTAGTGCAAATTTCACTTAATAAAACTAGCTCCAAGGAAAAGCAATAAAAGCATTAATCATTTGTTCTGATATTCACCTACTTCAGTATTTGTGCCATTAATTTTCAAGCTTCTTATCCAAAAGAGCTTTTGGAGTACGATCATTCAACTTGTGTTCTTCCAAGCACGCATCGACATTGCACACATTGCTGCTCTAAATGCTACGACACGTCCCTATCTATTTGCGCTCTCGTCTGGTCCCATTCGTGCTCCACAGTCCTATCGCCCTCGCCTGTGTGTCTTGCCATTCATCAACCCTCCTATCGGCGCCAAGTGTTCCCCACAACAAATCTCCTTTTCACTCGGTTCCTTCTTACCAACTATTCATTTATACACTAATGTCTTCAAACATTTCTTGAAATTACATGAATCATATCATATTTTGCAAATATGATTACTTTTCCCCAGCAAGTACGTGTTTGGCAAACACAGGGCCCCGAGCTGAGTCTGGTATTACTTCAACTTACGAATGGAGGCTCCTTCCTTTCTCTTTCCTGACCTTCCTTCGTCACCTCTTTTTCTTTTTGATCCCGACGCTATTAGGGCTAGGATATCTTTCATTTTTCTCATTTTTTGTAATGTTTTGATATATTATAATTCAGGAGGGTTTTTAGTGGGTATGGTTGAGTCATTCGGCGAGTCCCACACGCGAGGAGAGTCATGTTGGCTCTCCTTAGTGCGTAACTGCATTTTCCCTAAATGTACAGAATTTTAGGGCTCTAATGACCTCGATGTCGACGAGCCGTAAAGCCCCACAAAAAAATTTATTTCACGTATCTACTCGTAGAAAAGATATGAGAGAACTATAAGTCAGGTAAAAAAGACGACAAGCCGGGAATCGAACACGGGACTCCTGTCTTGATCGCAGAGGTGTTACCCATTACACCACCCGTCTGCCTTCTGCAATTGTACATTATATCCACACAGACTCTGGCGGTGTAGTGTTAACATCCCTGCGATCAAAGCAGGAGTACCGAGTTCGATTCTCGTTTCGCCTGACTGAACTAATATGGTAATATCACATATTATGCCATGTCTGTGCAAATGTAATGCAACAAAAAACCGTTCATTTATTCATCGCAAGTTCGTCACAGCTTCATTCAAATGTATTATAAAAGAATTTAATACTATGTTAGATTAATTTAAATCGACTTGTCACAACTCCTACAGTCCAAAGACTGTTTTTCGAAGCACCCGTGAACCCTTCTTTGCTTTTCATACGTCGCAGCGCCATCGTGTTGCCAGAATGCCATGCCGTTGTCCTGGAGCTCCTTCCGCCTGCTTTCACCCTGTGGACCTCACTGCCGTTTGTCTTCGTCTGCAACGCTTATCTCCCTTTGCGTCATTCGCCTTGTCACCTTCGCCGCTCACCCTCTTTGTTACACCGACTTCATTCACCTCCGGTTCTCGCCTCATGTGACTGCTCTTGCTTTGCTACACATATTTGGCTTTTTAAGAGCAATTGTTGATAAATTAAAGGCTGGTGTTTTATCTGTAATTGTGAAATAAATATAAACTGTTTAATGTTAATTAACCCCATCTTCATCCAGTTTTTCCTTCGGGCAGAGGCAGATTCAGAATCTCTAAGCTCTTGTGTAGGGGTGGCGGTGTTATTAATACTATTGGAATAATTAATTTCCAGTTTAGAGTTATTTAATACTTAGGATTGATAGGGAACATTTTCTGAGTAATATAAGGTTTGATGATTATACGTATACGTATTTTACGTATTTGTAAAGTAACCGATATATATATATAC
>NNCF01126005.1:1471851-1494997 GCA_002313205.1 Laupala kohalensis
CTGTTCCAATGTAAAAGAAAAACGTTTCTGTTTCATACAAATAATTTATTTCTAGAATATGCACAATATCGTAAGTTAATTCACTTTACATTGGATAAAACTGCATTGTACATTTTAAAATGTAAAACATAGAGATGGGTTCAAATAAAAGTCTTACATAAATTTATTTTCGTTTCTGTTATTTATATTATTACATTTATAAATCTATTATTTTATCAACGATTGTCATATTGATTGCATTTTGTGATTTTAAGTAATTTCTTTGTGAAATTTGAATAGTGAGAGTTATATAATGGAATTAATTATGACTGAAAGTTATTTCTTTCTTCGGTTTAAGTTCAAATTATATTCAACTTCAGTCAGAGTCAATGTAAATGGTTATCAAGTCTTAATTGTCTATATTAATGGATAATAATTCGAACACGATCAAAATAAACCAATTAATTTGACTAATTTCCTCCACGTGATCATAAGCAGTTTGTACTGTTTTTTGACAATAAATTTATTTTATTTAATATTGTTTAATATTTGGTTAAAATCGGTTTGATTAAATACAACTTTATTCTTTCAATTTTGTTAAAATAATATTTTTACTGATCAACTCTGATTCACTATAGTTTCGGTATTACTCTGATTCATGATAGTTTCACAGATTATGTTGCGCCATTTTTTTTTATGCAATGCAATAGCAATAGTTAATGCTATGTCGTCGATTCGCCTGTCAGACAACAAGTGTGTCTGCCACTAACGATGCCGCGAGGGTGGGTGGATAGAGGCCCCTAGAGCGAGCGCTAAAGCAACGCTGGATCTGCTGCTCCGTCTACACAGTGATAACATCAGCTGTTTAGCTTCCGCGGCGCTGCAGAGCCTCCAGCGGAAAGAGTCGAGGTGCAGAGTTTGTAGGCCTTCACCTTCCTCCTTTAACCTCTGGCGGACGTTGGAAATCCTTCACTCTTTGTCTGCTACAATAACAGAGATTGAAAGAAATTTTCCACGGGGTTTTCAGGATTATTATAAGGCTCATAATAGTGACATAGTTACAATTAGAAATTATGAAGATTTTTTCCCTTTTAAAGCTTTCCGACTATATTTCTATCTCGAAACACTTTACCCCGATTTCACTACATTACATTTGATACATTCAGTTTCCTTCTCCCTTTTTGATCATATATTAAAAATACAGAAAATATTTTTTTTCGAAGAGTTTTTGCACAATTATGAAATCACAAAATATGAAACTCAATATTTTATGCTTCCTAATATCTATTTATTACAATTTTGCGATCATTTAATCACTCTATAATCTCTTGACGATCAACATAAATAATTTTTACATATATTCCTGGTTAAGATATATTCTTAAATAAGCAGAGGGAAATATGTTTTGAAGAAGGAAATTTTCCAAATATATTTAGTAAATAGTTTATATTTATAAATGGAATTACAATATTTTTATAAAATATATTACTTAAACAATTTTGTAGTACGCTGATTAATTTTTACTACTATATAAAAAGGTCTTATTTTTCAGTGGTTAGTGTATCTTCTGTTGGTTTGTACCTGAAATATTTCCAGTACACATGCAACTGTGATCTTTAAAATGACTCATGTGCCAATGTGTGTAACAAATATCATAGTTATGTACGTTTAAAGCTTGATTGTTTATAATTAAACGTGCCTAATTGAGGAGCGGTTTGGAGCTACAATTACGCTTCACACCACAGCATTTATTTGATATTTTCCAATATGTAATTGTCATATATATATTGAATTACTATACTGCAATGCAGTGATTACTGAGGTTACTCACAGAGGTCAATTTCACTTGGATTTGAACTCTCATTGTGGTCTCCTTCACATTTCGAGTAATGCAGTTGCCTGTTATCGGTGCGGTGAGTTTTTGTATTACTCTAGAAAGCCGCGAAATATATGCAGAGATTTAATTGCCACAATGTATTTGCCAACATGGTGTTGAAAATAAAGCATTTCTGATACTGATTTAAGCAGCATGTTGGTGACTTATATTTTATGATATATAAGTGATGAAGAAAATACATAATAATTATTTATCGATCATGAAACATTCTCAAATAATAAAATAATAGTAAACCAAGATAACCAATTAATTAACACGTTGTCCAACGTCCATTTTTCATTTCATCAAAGACGTTCTATTAAAATTTCTTCTAGAAGTTTAAAATTAAATTAAATTATGAAATATGTAGGATATTGAATAAATAAAACTGCAATCTTCAGACAAACTTTAACTAATGAAAATGACTTTTTGATTAGTATGTCTTTCACATTCATTTTATGAAAAAATCTATTAAATTCGTGTAATATACGTAAGCAGTTAGAATATACTCTAACTCAGGGATGTCAACGGGAGCACGTACTGGCATGAGAGCACGGCAGAAGCACACACATGCTCAAGCAGAGCACAAGCAGAAGCACGCCGTGCGCGCATCCTGTTCTGCAGGCAGCGGTCAGGGTTCACAAAGAGGTTATTATGGCGGGAGGGAAATTTCAGAGTGAGTGGCAAGTAATTCGAAATTATTCAAATCAGACTGCATACATGGTCTTGACTGTTTAGTTAAAACTTTTAAAAATCTCAAAATTTTAAATTTTAGATTACAAGATAAAAATTTGTCGACACATAAAATGATAAATGAAGCGAATAGTTTGAAAATGTAACTCTCGTTATGGATATCCCATAATAATTTGTACAGTTTTCAAAACTATAGTCATTGGGTACTACTGAATTTACAGATACTGTTATGCTCTGAAAATCCTGCCAGATTGTATTGAAAGGTTAAAAGATTTTAAAGTGCTGCAACCGAAGATATAACTGCTTTGTTCCCATTATTCAATGAATCCTGAGGATGTAGCTGAAGAGCTACAGTTGGATCTAATTTAATTATTAAGTGGCACGCTGTTACATACCAAGTACCAAAATGAAGATAATTTGACGTTTTATAGTCTTAGATATTGTAAAAAATCTTCTATTTCATCAATTTTCTATATTTAACAGTATGTACAAATGAGAGCAGGCTTTTTCCTTAATTAAGCTCACAAAACCTAATAAAATCCATATTATCAAATAGCAACATCCAGGCAGTACTTCGACTCGCAATTACTAATAATACGCCAAACACAACATTATTATTAAGATTAGTACGAACGTTATCCAAGCAGTGTATATGAGAGGATTGAGATGGGAGGATTAATAATATTTTATTTTTTGTTCCGCCTTTATGATATTTTCCGTAAATTTTTTGCATAATTATAACAATTTTTTAATAAAAACTAAAATAAATTGCTTTGTGTTCCAATCACCTTTGGATTTTTTTTCTGTCGATACCAAACATTTCGTAAATTCATAGCGCAGAAGCCTGTGGAAAGCGTGGTCTTAGCGACCTGGAAAAGAATTTGCCAGCCCCTTATTGCTGCTCTAACTGAACCTGTGCAAATAATTAAATAATAGTCAACTTTATTGCCAAAAATGCAGTTACAAACTGCGTATGACCACGTGGAGGACAAAAAACTAATATACTCTCCGAAAGCAAGCAAGGACCATACCCATCAATTCCAATCAAAGGCCCCAAGGGAGAGGTGGATTTATCATTTAAACATACTCCTACCGATAGCTCACGAATAATTATTTCAATAGATACCGCCTTTAGGTTAGAGCCTAGCGAGTCTTTATAAAAAATCCGCCTCTATCCGAAGGAAACTCGGAGAAAACCCGGGTCAGTATGGAGCAAACGAATTAATGTACACAACTGTGCCAAGGTTGAGTAAATATAGAACTAAATTTATGTGAATAATAAGACACAACACAAACATGCGGGAAAATAGTGTTGAAATTCTTATCAGATGTTTTGAGAGTTCTACAGCATTGGCGTGATAAAGTACAAGAGGGATTTAATTTTTATTAAAATCCAAAAATTATTTTACAGTGTAGAAGCACTGGTGCAGTACATAGCTTGTATCCGCGGATTTGAAGAAATTCAATTATAAAATATATGATATTTTTTATATTATTGGGCAAGGAAATATATAGAAAGATTTCCGAATGATACTGCCCTTTTTGGCAAAGTGTGGTTGACACTCTACGATGATGAATATTATTTCTATTCCGAGTTTTATGTTCGTGAACAAAACTGTTTTGTATGAAACAAGGGTGGCGCTTCAGTAATTCGTTCTTAACAAACACGACAATTTCATAAATATAAATGCTAGAAAATGTTAAAATACTTAATTCTTTAAATAAAGGTTTACAAGAGTTTCGATGTGAGATTTACAAACTATCCGAACAATCCAGTTTTGAATTCTGAAAGTTTGGATGCTGTGTCCAGAATTTTTCCAGAAGATGACTCCATATCGTAAATGGGAATAAACTTTTGTAAAATATACGCAACGGGAAATATGTGGACTAACAATATTGACTAAGATTCGTGATACATATCACAATTTACGTAATTTGGAATTAAAACAATTCCATTTGACATTGACTTGAATGTGGAGACCTAAAAACTTTGTATTAGTAACAGGAACATTTTAATTGTGTTCCGTTTAACGAAAGAGAAACCTGAAGTAAAGATTTTGTGATACTATTGTGAAATGACATAGACACTGTTTTGTCAGTGTTTACAATGAGGCGATTTGCATGGAACCAAGCCGAGAGGTTAGACAAAACGTTTTGAGCGTTGGCGTGTTTACATAGTAAATTTGTGTCATCAGACAAAATAACCATTTGCAATCTGATATGGAAGACGACGTGTCGTTCACTTACAACAAAGAGTATAGGGTCAAGACTTGTACTTTGGGAAATTCCACGAGTAAGTGTCTTTGATTCTGAAAAGCGATGCTGTAGTCCTCAATTTTTATTATATGATATTTCGACCTGTTGATATATATCTTTTAAATAAAGTTAGCCATTGATGTGCAAGTCCACGAATGCCAAAAGATTTCAATTTTAAAAGGATAATTCCGTGATATATGACATCGAATATTTTAGACAAATCAAGAAAAATACCCTAAGAATTTTCTCCATGATCAAAAGAAGTGGTAACATCGTTTATGAAAGAAAATATGGCAAAAACTAATGAAAGATTTCAGTTCTAGTTATATATGTTGTAATCTAAAACACGTTTTTTGTAATATTAATCTCGGATCACGATTTTATATGCTGCACGATTACAACCAGTGTTATATTGTAGATCATTGTATTATTAGAACATGTAATTTATTAGTTCCTTGAGTGGTTTAATGTGATTTATAACACGAGAAATAAAATTTTGTGTTATTAATTCATATTTTATACAAATGTTTTCTATATTTATTTAATTTCTTTTGACATACATGAAAAAAATAAAAGAATCACAAATTATGTGAAATTACGTTAGACAATACACATGAAGAGAGAGGGTAAGAAAGAAAGATAGAGAGAAAAAGTAAAACAACGATAGAGAAAAGTGAGAGAAAGAAAGAGTGAAAGAAAGAAAGAAAGAAGGAAAGAAAGAAAGAAGGAAAGAAAGAAAGAAGGAAAGAAAGAAATAGGAAGAAACATAAAGAAAAGAACCTATGGTATTAATATGAGTTAATACATTTCAATTTGATTGGAATAAATAAAAGAGATTTGTCTTTTTTTATTTATTCATATCTGAAACGAGGTTTTCATATTATTGATCTCTGATTATTTTTTAGGTTGCACGATTACTATCAAATTGTTATATCGTGGATAAATATATCACGAGAAGATGTAATTTATTTGTTCCTTAAGTAGTTTTATATTATTTATAACTCGAGAATTAAACTTTTGTGTTATTAGTTCATATTTTAGACAAACGTTTTCTATATTTATTTAATTCCTTTTCACATATATGAAAAACTTAAGAGAATCGCAAATTATGTGAAATTACTTTCGACAATACACATCACTTGTAGGCAATGAGATTTGATTTCTTTACTTCACTGTATACATATAAGAAATTAGAGGAATATTTATAAGTAATTTGTGATTCGAATTATATCAATTCCATACGATATCTTGCAATTATATTCAAATTCTGTTAAAAACTATATTTTATCACAGTATTACGCAAACGTTTTTTTACAGAAACTCTAATATCGTTTACATTGCCTATGAAGACCTTGCGAGACAACGAATCTCGAGATGTCGTTTAAATATAGAGAATGGTAAAGTTTATTGAAGTCAAGAATATACAGAATATTTTTGTTTTAGAAGTCAAAATGTGTATAATAAAAAAATACAGAATATTTCTTTAATAGCGGTGTAATGAAACATTTTATCTCGTTACGATTTACCAGCGGTACTATTAGTCTTCCAAATATCGGATCCGTTTCAAATAGACCTACGATTGATCGAACGAAACTTCCCCTGTCGAAGGGGAAGCAAGAGGAGGGAGGCGTTGCAAACCTAACAGATCCAAAACTGGTCAGAGCGTGTAGGACTTAGAAAAATAAATGGGCCCTTTTATGCTATCAGTAGTGTACAAAGGTTTCACTTAAGCTCTCTTAAATATGTTAGGAAACACACCTTCAGATAAAAAAGAATTAAAAACGTTTTTTAATGGATTTAATAGAACGTTGGACGAAATTTGCCAATAAATTCGGGAATATCATCTATGCCTGTTAAAAATTTGTTTTTATGGAACTGATAACTTCACTGGCGTTAGTTTCGCTAGTGAACATAGAATACGACAAGTGGGCGGCTATATTTGAAGAACATTGATTTTGAGATATTGAATTAACGTACTTTTGAGAAATAAGAATTAAACAAATTTGCCATGTCATGTGAATATAATACGATTTTGCCATCGTTTAGTAGGGAAATGTTTTCTGCGCGATTTTCAGGTGACGTGTATTTTATTACAATATTCCACATGGATTCGGTCGGTTGTTCGATTTTAGTATCTGCTTGACATTTTCCATAACTTTAGCTGTATATACTACTTTTCGGAGAATTGTCTTATTTTTACATGGAATTCGGATGGTTTGTTATAGAGTTTTGAAAGATAATATAAACGATGTTTGTTTTTGGAAGAAATTCTTACCCCCTGGGTGATCCATCTTTTATAATTCTTAACTAATTAGCGTTTTATTAGAAAGCTACGGTTCTAATGTTTTTCGGAATGTTGAAATAAATACATTGTATTTGTTGTTGGTGTTTTGGCATTTGTAAACATTATTCCAAGTTTCCTCGCGCAAATAATTTGTAAATATGGATATCGCTTCACGGGTGAATGTGCGGAATCGGAAGCACTCAGGAAATCTATGCTGAAATCGCCACATATAACGTTGGATTTTTTAGATTTGCGTGTAATACTTTTTAAAATAATCTCAAAATTCCGAAAAAATATGTCAAGATCTGATTGAGGAAGTCTATAAATACATAAAACAATAATACCTATGTCAGTCAAGTTAACTGAAGTAAATTTGAAAACGCTGTTAACGCAGAAGTTATCGTTGTTTGACAATTGAGAAGATAAAAGGTCATTACGAATATAGATACACGTACTTCCGTTTGGATGTTTTGTTTTAAAATTTTGTCAACAGTAAGAACTTGTTAAATAAAAATTAGAAATAATTAGAAATATAAGTATATTTGATGTTGTTAATTGGATGCCAATGTTCTGTTAGACATAGCAAATCAAATAGATTTTCGTGGAAGAATTTCAATGTCTATCAA
Organism: Laupala kohalensis; assembly: GCA_002313205.1. Classification (NCBI taxonomy): domain Eukaryota; kingdom Metazoa; phylum Arthropoda; class Insecta; order Orthoptera; family Trigonidiidae; genus Laupala; species Laupala kohalensis. The sequence continues at coordinate 1,479,566 of NNCF01126005.1, forward strand.
TTTGTTTGAAAGGGATTGGACATAATTATGAAATATAGTTATCTTATTTTCGCAAAGTGTTTGTGATTCTCCAGAAATGGAATCGAAGTTATATTGTCGAGGGAAATATGAATTTGGTATATTTTCTAGTCCCGGATGAAGCCCGCACCTGGGAGTACCACATCGTATTCGTGAGCGCAAGTTGTAACTGTGTATGGGGGCGGAAAGAGATGTGGATGTCGGAATAGATGATGGCGACTGAAATGAGGAAGGAGGAGGTGAAATGGGGTACAGGGGAAGTAATAACTGTGGAGATAGGAGAAGAGATGAGGGGGAAAACGGGTGATGAGTTAGGGGCTGAGGGAGGTTGAAGAGGAGGTGTAGAAGTGAGTGTAGGGGCAGGTGGGTGAAGGTCAGATGTTCAGCTATGAGAGAACCGAAGTAATGTTTTCCGGACGGTGTTAGATGTAAATCGTGTTGGGTAAAGTCAGGTGTAGTTGCAAGTCCAAAAATGTGATTTTTGTGCCTGCTAGGTGATGTTTTAGGGAGATGTTTGCCAGGTTAATTTCGTAGTTTATTTGTCGAACGTTGAAGCGTGGAGGAGTACTATGTTTAGGTGTGAGAGGACATTTTTAGTTTTTGTAAATGTTTAGAAGCGTTGAAATGACCTACCAAGTTAATATCATTCTGCCCACCTATGATGATTACTGTGTCCCGCTCTGTGAGTGTCTTAGTGAAGGTGTCCAGTTCTCAAATAACTTCAGTTAATCGAGCGTTTGGCCTGAGACACCGGAAACTTAGAACTGGTTGGGGAGCAATCCACGCAAAATGGAGGACTTGTGGCGACAGTGCGAATCAGCTAATATGATTTCTGCGTGAAAGTATAGGTTTCATCTCTGGGTAGCACTAATTTGCGTGGTATTGGGTGGCTGTGCTTACCAGTGCGTGCGTGGTTTGTCAACAGATGTGGGTACTGGACGGGAGGGGATAAAATGAGTAGGAGGTTTAGGTAAGGGAGGAAACTGGGACATGGCATCTAAGACACTAAATCTATTTTGAGTTAAGAGTTGGGGTGTGTATATGGTTGAACCGAGTGATAGTTGGAAGGACGGCGAGAATTCCTGACTATAGTCCCACCGCCGACCGTGTTTTTATTGACCTTTTCCAGCGTACCGATCCGTGTGTCAATATGATGTACCAAGTCATTGTACGCCTTCTGAAGATCAGCTTTGAATGAGTTGAGGAATGCGATAGTGTCCATTGTTGTGAGTTGGTTAGCAAGTTGGCGACAAAAGCAAATGAGTGTGCACGAATAGTGACATCTAACACTGAATGATATTCGTATAATAATAAATATATTGCTACGTAAATTGCAAAGGAGATACTAAATAAATAAACCGACAAATAAAATTACAGAAATAATTATTTAGAACGAAACAAATTTGACATTAACTAATGCAATATAATCTTATAGTGTAATGAATAACTACAAAAAAATTCAAGAAAACAAATGGTAAAATATTGGAATTTTTCTATTTATAGCGACGAAACGTGAGCAGCGCAATAATAGAGTACGTTTTTTTAGTTTAATTGTGATGAAATACTATACACACCCCTAAAAACAAATTCATCTTAATAATTAATCTTAAAGCACCAAGAAGTTAAATTAATGATTCCGTTTGTACTGATATAAACTTTATTACAACTTTGAATGATCACTTGAACGAAATCAATATGAAATTATGCTAGGTCTGTTAGGCTTGATAACCTTAGGAAACGTTTTTAGTTCTTTTCACGTAACACTCACACAGAACAAAGGATTATACACTACAATTAAGGTTAGATCTAAATACAACTACTGAATCACAAAAACTCGAAAACATAAAATAATTAGAAAGATTGAACTGAAAAATAAAGAACATTCACGACCGCAGCTAACGCCAGGAGCAGGCTAGTCAATCCGAATTCATACTTATAGTTAAATAGTAAAAATTATTCACAATTGATACTTTGAATAAACCTAATATCAGAAGATTAAACACAAATAAAATTTGAGACATAAATGTCATTTCTTGTCGTTTCTCTTCTTCAGTGTAACTTACACGAAGAGTATTTGAACTGGCATTCCATATAAAATAATATTTTGACGTTTTATAATTGTACTATCTACTCTAACACTGATGAAAGAAACGTTGCATTAACTGGTTCTACTTAAGTACGTTGCATTTTGACGTCCTATATTAAAAATATTGAAAATAAACTTCTGATTGGACAGGAAGTTTTTAAATTTTTTTCCTATGTTTATAATATACGACAAAATTCCATGAAAATTTAATGAAAATTATATTATATTTAACAAATTTTAGAACTAATACATTTGTCTTTCAAAGAAGGAGCTACTTCTTATTTTTACGCTTGTAACAGGTTCTGTAACAAAGCAGGGTTATTAAATTAATTAACACTCGTGATCCCGTTTTGCCTTATTCTAAATGAGGAATTAATTTTGTAATCCAGATATTTAACTTTAAAATCATACAACAGTTTCATCCGAACATATAATTCGTGTACCTATTATGAGCATTGTCTGCTTCTTTGACCCATTAAATAATGTTTTTATACTTGTGTTATGTGTATTCATAGTACCTGCAGTGAATCCTATTTTATATTCTTGTGTAATATAACAATAATAATCTTAGTGCCATATAGTTTAAATTATGTACTTCCAAAAAGGAAACAAAAAGTTTATTTTCACATATGAATAAAACTTAAGAAGAAATAATATCTGAGTAAAAGAATTTTAAGGACAGTTATGAAAATGGAAAGGTAGGATGTTTAGGTAGAAAGTAGTATTAAAGATAATACATAAAAATTTCAGACGCGATTTAAATTCAACGCAAAATTCTAATTTTTTCAACAGCTGAATTCTAAATATTTTTCAAATGAAAAAAATTAAGGTGTACGTTATTAAATTTTTAATACTGATTCTTTACATTACTTATCTGATTTTTAAAAAAAGAAAAATACGCCAAATAACGCTCATCAAACTTTAAATCTTTATAATTTTTTCAACAACACGTCAGTAACATCTTTTTAAAACCATGTTTTGGGCATTATTAAATTATGTGTTTATTACTACGCGTTCGATAAATAATGTGATAACGCAGAAATACATTTATAAGTATTATAAATCTTATAAAATATAAAAGTCACATACAAATTTGTTTATTAGTATACAAAAAACCATAATTAAAAATAAGAAACATCAAATTTCTTAACACTTGTAAATTAACTTGAAACTTCTGTTATAATTCTGTTTAGCAATGTTCTTTAGGCCAACATTTTATTTTATTAAAACTATTATCATGATCGCTGTTTTTTAGTAAAAGATGTAATCAAAGAAGTTCTGATGTTCTGGAAGCACGGCGCGTCACTGGCAATATCGTGGTGCGAGCGACTCGCTATCGCGAATGAGATGTGTTCCAAGAAGTTTACATTGTGAGTGGTGAGCGATGATGAAAGTCATAGAAATAAACTATGTTTTCTATAGTGGGAGTGTTGTTTAATTGTTAATGTTTATTGATGATCCTACTTTATAAACAGACTGCACTAAATTAATATTTTGAAATTCAAGTTAACTAAAATACTATTTAAATTGTAATGTAACATTAATGTTTTCTAATAAATAACTGTAAGTAATCATTTAATATTGACAATATTTTTATTTACTATAGCAGAAATATTCAAATTTATATCAACCCGTTAATGAGTATTGTAAAATTTTATTATCAAGCACCGTTTCGCCGCTATTTGGGTCATCATGTGAATATACAACAAATAACTAACTAAATGAATTATCTTCACTTCGTAACACAAATAACAAATGTACCACGTATAAATAAATGAAATAAAAGTTGATAATAAACATATTTATAAAAATAATTAATGAAAAAACATAACATCTAGGCGGAATAATTAAAATATTCAAATTTTAGATAACGTATTATCTATATCAGTTTTTAAATTCAAAATGCTGCCAATACAATTAATATGAAGCTGTTCTGAAAAAGAACCTTTGAAATAAAAGAGTTCCTGGTGTAATACACCAATTAATCTTATACGTTACAGAAGTATTTTAATTTAGTTTGTTTTAATCGTTCCCTTTTAAAATACAGTTTTCATTTATCTCCTTTTTCTGAAGCTCACTCTGTATCAAATACTAGGAAATATTGTTTTCCGAATTTATTATTCATTTATTTTTAAAAATATATAGTTAATTTTTCATATTGATCAATTAACGCCGAATTACATAATGATGATGGATGTACTCAAGTTGAACCTCCATCTGAGGAGAAAAACATCTGATTAGTGAGAACGAATTTCATGTCACATTACTGAACATAATCTAACTTTCTTGCGTTGGATCCATGTCACGACATCATGACAAAACTTAGAGAGGTTCCAGTAAAGTTCTAGTAGAGCGAGCAAAAGCGTAGTCTGACGAAAACGCAGAGGATCGTCAAGGAGATGGGAGTGAGTCCAAAAGTGTTGATGAGGTGAAGAATGATGGAGTGAGGGTAGAGTGATGGGAGGGTGGTCATGTCAGACTCGACAGCGGTTTGTGGGTTCGGCGGCGGTGGCGTCCGGAAAAGTGGACGCGCAACACCAACGGATCGTAGCCTTAATTACAGGCGTACCAGCTTGTCGGGAACAAATTACCCGACGCGCACCCCTAAATCCCCCAGAGGCTCAACGAGCGTAATCCCTGCTCGCGGACTTAGCACAAACTGGAGGTTGGCATCCCTGACGGCGTGGGGAAAGAAGGCATCAGAAGGATGACCGAGACGAGAGGAATGCGCAAACGGTGGTAAAACTTTGTCTTCTCGATTTCCTTTTTTTATTTTATCTCGTCCTAGTATTCGTATTAGAAAGTATGCTCCACCGCGATAATATATTGCAAATCATATGATAGGTACAATAGTATTTCTGTAGGACTGATCAACATGATTGATAGGATTGATAGGAGTGATCAGTTCTCACTACAAGAACGAATTTTTAAAACTATGCTGTAAGTGCTTTGTATGTCACAATAATAGTATAAGTAATAATATTAATATGAGTATGGTACTATCTGCATCATACATACATTTATTGTCTCAGAATAACTTGTAATGTAAATTTCAATCTGATTTTATTTTAGAGCTCAGTTGTACTTTTCCAAATTCTGGAACAATGAAGCTGCTGAACCAAAAGCGGGAAACAGAATCCCTTTATAATGCTCTAATGTATTGAAATTTATTATAGTTTTTATGGAAGTGTTCCTTAACATACTAAATGAAGAGCAACATTCAATCAATACTTCTTTGTCATCCAAAAGTTTAGTCACTTGATACACAAAGGATTTTAGAGAGATATGTCCTCGTGAACTTTTTGTGGGTCACAACATGTCTCCCATCAATTCATTTCATTCGACTCGCGTTTGGACGTTTAAAACTGATAGCTTTTTATAACAAATAGGAGCGCTGTCAAACATGAATGATTTATCTAGAGTTCTCCATGTAATCTGTTACTTTTGTTCAAGAGATAATTTTATATTCATATACGAAAAAGAAAAATAGTTTGCAATCAGTTCATGAACCAATCGAAAAATTGCCTTTTCATCATTTGTTTTTTCCCTACGTGATTGTAAGATTCAGATTACCGTATTGTATTCTATTTTAAATTTTATAAAAAGAGATTATTGAATGTATATTTTCTCAAGCCTAAAATAATGGTACTAAGCTACATATTCAAGTGCGTTATGAACCCACTGTCATTGTAATTGTTCTCAGAAAAAAATTCTACTTTGTCTCATGCTCTGAAACGGTAATATATCTAAACGGTAGTAAGTTATTTTTTTCTACATTATGTCATTTTCTTGCACAAATACGTAATCAGAAAACTTTACTTGCATCAGTGACATAAGCTGCAGATTCTGTTCACGAAAGTATAAGCATCCAGTACATTTTATACATTAAATACATAAAAGACATACTCATCAGCGGGAAATTACAGTCTACTGCGGTATATACTGAAGTATTATATCCTACATTATATTGTGAAAAGAATGTTTTTGCGATTTAAATCTTCGAAATAGTACCATGTTATTGAATTTTTAATGTCACTTGCAATCTCATTTGATAGATCATCTCTAGTAGAATAATTGTTTTGTTTACAAAACTTTTACGATTTGTTCTTATGATATGTATAATTTTTCCAAGAAACGTTATATTTCTCTTTCGGACAAAAATAAATAACGAAATAAATAAATAAAATGTATTCTGCAGTTGATACCACGTCGTTCCCCAAGTCTTCATACAAACAACGAATTCGAAGAGAAATGTCGGCACCAATTCCAAGAATGCAACGTTTAACACCATTCTGTCGATAAGTATTTACATCTCCGTTATTAAGAATCGATACGCTGCCACTCTTGTTCAAACACACTGGAGAGACCATTCTGTCTCACATACCTAATCCCACTCATTTCGGCGTATTGCATCATACACATAACATACAGCTTACTCGTCGTTCACACTGCCCAGTGGATTACATGCGTGCATGTTTCTAATACGGTGAAATCTCACTAATGGAAAACTACAGAGGCTTAACACTCGTGTTAAATTTCTGAAGACTTTTCAACGGTACGAATGAAAACGAAATAGGAATGGTTTCCTGAAAAGTTTTTAGAGTAGATTCCCCTGAGGTGCTCTGTAACGTACGTCACAGGAAGCAACAGTATTACAAATATTATACTCGTTAAAAGTATGTCATCTCCTCTTTTGAATATGAAGACTATATTATATTGATTATTTACAGGATTGATTGGTTGATTTTAAAATCGGAGACACAATACATAATTCACTCTCTAAATTTCTTTCAGATATCTACCGAAATTCTGATTTTATTCATTCGTATTTGTAAATTATTATAAATTATAATATTATAATAGTAAAAGGGCATAATTGTCACGTATGATGTTTACTTTTCGGCATAAAACATCTTCCTGATATTCTTTGTTATTTTCCTTCTATATATACCACTCAATTTTGAATAGTATTCATACATCATCCTATTTCACTTGAAGCATTTTTTTCTATATTCACTTGATACTTGCGATCTTTTGTGGAGTGAATGTAAAATTTGTCACTGTTTAGTCTTCATACATACATTGTCCACATTAGCCGAGAAAGTGATAATGTCTTAATTTAAATTATTTTGTTATTTTCATCTCCTATCACACATTTTTATCATACATATTCTTCGTCATGCAATCTCTTGTAGTTTATCAAATTAATATTACACAAAAATGATTTACTGGTTGGACTTAAATATTGCGTGTAGAGTTGTGTCAAGTGTTCGTATTATATTAAAATGTTTCCTTGCGTTCCCTGTTTCAATCAGATTTGCAATACATCACGTATTCATCCTCAATCCATTATGGTGTTATTCAAATATCTGTATTTGTTTTAACAAATTGGAAGAGGATCCGGGATACGCACAATTAGATGTGCATGAGCGGAAAAATTTCTCATTATCATGAATTGAACGGATGGAACCACAACGTTTATCCCGGAAGTCAGTGTGCTAGTAACAATGATTATTGCCATCATTGGATTAGATGAGAGGGAGAACAGTATTTCATATCTTGCATTGAATATCGATTTGCTGCTTTTGTGAAACGTTTCATTGAGTTAAAACGAAATTATTTCTGATACTGAAACAAATATCCTTTTGAGAAGTTTGTTTTGTAGTTACTACCCTTTATTCAAATGTCAGTGAAGTAAAAGTTTAACTGTTCATTAGTTCAATAAGGTACAAAGTATTTTTGAATAATTTTGCAGCGAAAGAATACTTCAATAATTAATCGCAAATTAAATATACTCAATTGAAAGACGTGTTATAATGCGAGGAGTATTTTTCTTAAAACTATATGCACAATAAGTCATACAAACGGATTTTTGTTACGAACTCCGGATTAAGCATTGTTCCAATTAACATGTGGTGTTTAATGTAGATGGCAGCGATTAAGTCTAATTGCACTCTTACATAAACCTTCTGCAGAAACATTTAAAAATTCAATTAGGTTAACAATTCTGAGGTTTCGAGTACTTTTCTCTTCTTCTACTATATGTTTTAATAAACTTTTAAGGGCGAAAAATATATTCTCATAGACTTTTGACATTATTTAGACGTTATGTCACACTCAAATCTGAAATTTTAAAACAAAATATCACATTATAGACTAGTACCTATGGATAATTATTAGTATGGAATCATTCGTAAGTTTCTTTTTTAGACCAATACAGTAAAAATTTCTACATAAAATATTTCCATTTTCTATTTATGATTAAATTATAAGAAAATATAAAGTGTGAAATAATAATTAAAAAATATCGCAAAGCAACACCTCCCACTTGCAAGCCTAGTATTGTGATTCAACTGGGAAAAATTCAATTGAAATTGATACAAATCCCTTCATTTACATAAGTTTCTATTTGTCACAGATTTTGTACTCTAAAATATTATACAGGTTAATCGTCTCTTTATTAGACTATGTAACAAATGTGTATTAAATCTTATTTATCTTTCAATGGCAAAAATTTTATTGCAATGCATTTTGACATATTAGCAACCATTTATTCAACACTCATAATAATGCCCCTCTCGTACCTATTCGTATGAACTGTAATTTTTGTTTTCAGCAAGATTTATTTTTTTAAAATTATAACAGACGTGATCACACTTTTACCCAAAGTTCGTTGGCTCAAATGTAAACATGAGAGTAGAACGAGTAATGAGTATAGTTGTGGACAAATAGTGGGGACTATGTCATGCATGGTTGCAGCACAGACGTGAAACGGCGCAATGCTTTCAGCTTTGCTGGTGGCAGTGCTCCTGATACAAGCAATAACGATGATAGCGCCTCTGGTAACGATGGTGCGCATGATAGCCACCCACGGACATTGGTGGTGATGACGACGACGCGCGTGGTGAGAGGGAGGGTGAGAGGGTTTTGCGTATCGAATACCCACGCTATAGGAAGAGCTGCGAGGGGAGGAGGCCACTGTCAAATTAATGGCCCGCCATCTGTCATGCAAAATAGCGAACACGCGGCCAACTGCACCGGCACAACACTGCACGTCTGCCCTCGGGAACGAACCTCGGCCAGGCGGAGATATTATGTACGGTCGGATCCTAACACTCTCTTCGCTGATCACGGAATGCACTTTGGTGCTGTCTCCCAAAATCGGGTGGGATGTACCCCACGTCGCGAAGGATTTTCCATCTACAAAGAGATGAATCAATATTGGTGATCGAGAATGCGAGAAATGGATAAATTAGCCTGTTTTTTATTAGTTAGGTCTTCACTGAATGATAACACTAATTTTAAATTACTTTTTTCTAGCATAGAGTTCATGATTTCATTTAGGCTTTTATGCGTCGAAAATCTCTTACGGATAATGATAAATTTAAATATGGTTTCCTCTAACCTTTTATGCATCATTAATCTCTTACAGGAGAATGATAAATTGTGCCTGAATATCTAATATTTATTATACAGCCAATAATTATGTCAAATTGTAGCGCGGAGTTTCAAAAAGTCAGTTGACTATCACCTATATTGTCTTACGAATATTCACATTATTAATTTTTTTAAATTTACACGAATTCTCATCATTATTTGATCAAATATCCTTATCTTACTTAATATAAAAATATTGCCAAAACATTTCACATAAACGAATATTTTATTTTTTGTATAATGTTTAAATGATCAATACTTGAAAGATATATTTGGTTCATATGGAACTTAACCATATTCAGTATTAAAACATGTAGAGTCATATCCTGTCTGAAATGTTGCAAAGTTGCAGAGGTATAAGTATAGTTAGAAACGTAGCCATTTATATATAGGCATCATTCCTGGTACTTCATATTAGCCAAAACAGAATTGGTACTCATGTATTTGCATCGATTTTGCATAGACTAGGATATTTTTGTTCTTGGACCACTGTTGGTGCTTTATTCACATCCATATATATGCGTGGATTACCCTGTTGTATTGTGCACCATGAAATAACGATTTCTGCATATGTCTTACAGGGTTGGCAATATTCATGAATAAAAGATGATAAATAGAAAAATCATTCATTATTCTTCGCAGAAAAAATAACGAATAAAAATATTTTCTTTTATTTAACGTGTCAAGAATAACTAATAAAAAGTTATTCTTTTATTCGCCAAACTTTAAATGACGAATAAAAAGTTATTCTTTTATTCGGCCAAATTTAAATGACAAAAAAGGTATTCTGTCATTTGACGTACATAAGTGACGAATAAAAAGTTATTCATTTATTCGATAAACTTTGAATGACTAATAACAAGTTAATGTTATTTATGAAATAAATGTGTTTCTATTATGAAACATCTGTACATGGAAGTATTCTTGAGTTAAAATTTACCTTTTAATGCTACATTATATATAGTAATATTATAAAGATATTATACATACCCGACTCGGCGCTTCATTTTCCCCGCAGCGTCAGAGTCATAGACGACCTGTCATAATAATATTAAGCGAAATTTAATTAAATTTTTCTATTATATGTATTAAATCATATATGACACTCACAATGCACATGAACATGAACCTAGTATTATCACAAAAATTCTATGTACCGCTCTTCTTTTATCTATTTACCAGTGGGAGTGAGTTGATGAAGCAACCTCTATTGTCATATTGTGGCAACCAGTGGGAATGCAAGAGCAAACCCCGTGCTTAATTATTCACTTTCTCCTCGCGAATTACATTGGGAACTCAGAAGTTTCCAAATTGAAATAGTCTTAGATAAATAATGGTACTACACTTTAGTCTTAAGCAATAGATCAAATTGCGATGCCTGAGCCAGTTATTTCGTCCGTTATTATATCTCTGGGCTCCATTTTATGTCATCAGCTTCGCTCGACACAGCGTTTTTGGTACACACCACACCTTCAGATTCATTGTAGGAAACGCTCTACTGATTTCTCATTTACACTCACATAATACGTTCCCTCTCCACACACATAATACATTCCCTGGAGACAATACTATTTATATTATTACTTTTATTAATATCCAGATATTGCTTGAAAAACATTCACAATGAAACAGTGTTCTGTTCAAAAAAGTTATTCCTTGGGCTACAAAAAGTATAGCCTTTTGTGTTGTCAATTGTAACAAGAATAAAAATACCAAAATAATAGATAACTCTTTTTTTTTATTTACTGCCAAGAAACCTGCTCTACCGCCTGACCATGACGGGGTGACGGGGGTGAGAAATTGGGATGCTGGGATTAATTGTCTCGAGTGGGTGAGAGAAACATCTGATCGAGAACAGTCTAGAGTTCAGAGGTATTGTGGGAGATACGACGCTACGACTAGACCACTGACGTCAGTAATGTTACTTTCTTATATATGTAATACATAAAAACGTTCACCATTAAAATTGAAAGCGATATTTCGACGGAAATATCCGTTTTTGGCATAACATCCGTCCATCCGTCGGTCTGTGCGCAGCGATTCTGAGCAAATGCATGAATCAATTTAAATCTCATTTTGTATTTACGGTAAAATTTACTTGTCGATGCACGTGCTCTATTTTTTTACTTTAAAACAAAGAGTACATCACATGAAGATCAAAGTACTATTTTGAATGTTTCTCAAAAACGGCTCCAACAATTGTGCTGAAATTTTCTGCACGTGAAGTACAATTAGTAAGCATTACATTCGCATTAGCAGTATTTCGCTTGAAAGTTTGACATAGATGCAGTAAGATAATTTCTGTCTACTGCACTTACACATTAGTTCACTGTTTTAAAGAAGCTTGAATAATATTTAGCAGTGTAAATAGACCAAGCAGACGTAAAATAGTTCTTTGGAAAACTGAAATGAAAGGATAAAATACATAGGAGGACAGCAAACGTACTGCAGATAGGAAAACACATCAATTTCTGTCTACAATGAAAGCACATTTACACAACACTTTTACGATATTTTTAAGACTGATACGTCGCTATATGTTTTGAAATAATATTCTGGATATTTATGTTACTTTTAAGTAAAATACAGTAATAAGTTCTGTCTAGCGACTTTGAGCATGAATAGGGCACCAAAATATAGTAGACCACGCCAGAAATGACCCTTTCACTAATAGAATTTTTTCTATCTCTATGCTGCAGACGGAGAAACGTATGAGAAAGTATGTGAAATGGTTTCACATCATGGAAATGTTAATATGCAGAACGAATCGTGTCCATTGCTAGATCCCTGCCTAATCACAAATGATAAATTTTGTCTACTGATTTTATGGACTTCATACATGAGAATGTAATATAATTTTGTTAAAATCCCCTTTCTATCCTAATTTGACAGTTTTGTAGATATTGCATAGAAATTGATGGGAATGTGATTGGACACGCGATAAAATTCAGGAGAGAGGAAACAATAAAATGGAATTCTTCTTCGACAGCAACAAAATTAGGATGCCACATTTTAATTTTTTCTAATTGACTATATAAAAGTATAATTTGTGCCTAGAATATAAATTTGCTTCCCATCTTTGACAATTTTGAAGAAATTTTTTTTCGTCAATAAAAGGATTTGCATTAACAGTGCACCTCGCTCTTACCAATGCCCTAATTTTACAAATGCATTGAATTTTTATTCGTTGTATACTTCAATATTTAAAAAAAAATTTAATCCCCTCCCTTTCCAAAAAATGTAAATTTAGAAAATGTTAAAAAAAACAATAAAATTCGGCTTGTGGGTTGTAAATTTATGCACAACGAACGAAAAATGATGAAAATTAAACATTTTTCAACCTCGCCGTTTCAGTTTCCTTTATTTCTCGATAAAAATAGTTCCATGGTTATGTCAGTTTGTAAATTAAAAATAGAAAATTTGGATTAAGTTACCTCCCTCACCAAAAATTAGCAACAGTCGTTAAAAACGTGAACAAAATATTTTACTATCCAGTGATTTCGTCAAATTTCATGAAACATAAAAATCATATAAGGTGCGTGCGCATAAGGTGTACCATGCTCTTTTTCTATTCACTTTTTTCTATTCACCTATCAGTTGATACGTGTCAGCATATTCTCGAACGCAGTTGCATTCTATCGGTATTTTGAAAAATGTCATGTCTGGGAGGTGTAGTGACCAAACTAATTGTGTTCAAAGAGATGTGCTGTAAATTTCTCATTGTTTGTAATATCACATCCAAATATGTATTATCGAATGCTTCTCTGATTTCCATAAATGTTATCGTTTTCGTTTCTTCCGATCACCTAACTGTCGAAGTACAGCATCTTCTGTGCCCGTCTCTCTCTTAATAAATAATGTCTAATATCCAACTTTCCTTACCATTCCAAATAATCCATTAGCCTTTTTGTGATTTATTTATCAAATATCTTCCCCTGGGAGGTCACCAGTTGTATTGGTCCATACGACTCTTGTTTGCTTGGGTCTCTTGTCATATCTTTCATTCATGATATTACTCTCAGAATTTCCATACATCTGGAAGATAACCCTTTTGTACTTACAGTATATTACTTCAACCAGCAATTCCCATAAAAGTCTATAGTAATCTTAACAATGCTTAGGATGTTCCATCTTTGCTTGGTACCTTTTTTTCCTTAGTTCCTTCATCAATTTCCTCAATTCAGCCAGGATCATCAAGTTTTCTTTCCCTTCATCATTTTTTCCATAGCTCACTTCCTCTCTGTCCTCTACGTCACCTCCAAGTAACATTCTCAGTATTTTATCTCCTATCTCTTCTATGTTCATTGATGTCTTCCCTTGCTCATATTTCTACTCCATATATATGCTTCTCACCATATCCTCTGCAAATTCGAATAGGAGTTTCCAACATGTTTTCCTCTATTCCATTTTCGAATCCCTGCTTCAACGCCTTCTTCACTTTTATCTTAAAATCTATTTATCTATGTATCTTCTGAACACTTCTACCTCATCCATCCTCTTCTGTCTTCCCTTCGATAATTCTCTTCGCAACGTATTACTCTTTTCCGTAAGAACCCTCGTGCTTCATATCCATCCGCTTCCCCTCGTTTGTTCCATCTTGCACTCTCTGCATTCCTTAAGTAAATTGAGTTGAATTTCAAGTATAGATTCCTCCAAATTCTTTTTTTCTACCATAATCGTCACTTCATCTCTATTTCTTCTCTCCTCCCATATTAATTTAATAAAAATAAGTCATATTATTCTTCGCTCATGCGTCTTGCCATCTTCGATTTTCCGGTTTTACCCCTTCTCTGTTACACTAAACTGTATCCCCGAGCGTTCTCTACTTACTTCATTCACAAACTTCCACCCTTCTATCTCCAAATATTACATTTATTCGTAATTTTCAAGTATATTACAGATTTATCAAGTGACTATGTAAGTTTTTGTCCATTTCTATTTGATAGCAGCAAAACATTGTCCAATATTTGTTTCTCCAGTGCCCGTCTTCGTATATTCGTCACCCTGTCACACATTCGAGGTCTATACATACCATACTAATTACCTCGTCCTTCTAATTTATTTCACGATTTTTTCCATTCAATCCATGCATTCCTTTTTTATATGTAAAATATTGGCAATACACATTACCCAGAGCAAAATATTACCCGATAATCAAGAATTGGTAAACTCACTTCTGTAAAGTTTAGAGTCACTACCACCCACGGACTCTCCTTGCACACTATCCTACTCTTCGCCGGTATGTATACCTAAGTTAATAATTGCGATGGTTACAAATTAAACATAGTAGTGCATAATATAGGTTATTATCAATGTTCAGCTGATTATTTAACCTCAATAATGAAAGATTTCCCTTTCTCCTCAAGTATTTAATAAAATGAGTCCAAAAAATTACAAAAATAAATAAATATAAAAACACTTGTGAGGTGAAAGGTGAAATAAAACGAGGTAGAGCAGGGTATGACAACGATACGTCAGCTGGAAAAGAAAAATATTTTATGTAAATAAGAGACATCCTTTTCTTCTTAATTTTGAAATGCATGCTTTAAATAAATGTATGAAATTTTCTTCATTACACAGTTAGCGAACAAATGGACTTTCACTTATTTATGTGTAATGAAGGTCAAAAAATTAATTTCTGGTTTCAATTAATAAATTAAATCTTTTTTTAATTAAGTTTTTAACTAAATAAATAAATTTTTATTTTATATAAATAAATAAATTTTATTGTCAAAAAACAGTACAAACTGCGTATGACCACGTGGAGGGAAAAAAAACTAATTTACTCTCCGGAAGCAAGCAAGGGACCATCCCATCAATTCCGATCAAGGGCCCTAAGGCAGAGGCGGATTCAAAAAATTCAGCAAAAATTCCTAGATAAGATAAAAAGT
>NNCF01126005.1:1495570-1551466 GCA_002313205.1 Laupala kohalensis
GTGTTCGTGAACGAGACTGTTTCGTATAAAGCAAGGGTGGTGCTTCAGTAATTCGGACTTAACAAACACGACTGTTTCATAAATATAAATGCAGGGAAGTGTTAATATATTTAATTCCTTGAATAAAGGTTTACAAGAGTTTCGGGGGTGAGATTTACTCAATTTACAAACTAAATACTCAATTTACAAATTAACTAATAGTTTCCTCTCTGCACTTTCTCGATCAATTTTCTAGGTTTCAATTAGAAAATATACTTTATGTTCGATGAATGACTAACCAAGGAAAAACTAATAATTGAAAAGAATTGCACACTCCTTCGTCAGTATGACCACCATTCTCATTCGATTAATGTATTCTTTGCAACAAAGGGAAGTGTAGGTTCATTCGACAGTCATTGTACCAAGAACAAACATAAACAAGAAAAAGGAAACGTTTAGTATTGCATAAGTAAAAATAATTCTTTCTCGACAGCAGCACGATTAAAGAATATCATGCATTATACGTCAAGCAAGAATAATTTTCTATTTGTTATTACAAGTAATTTTGTCAGATATAAGAAAATTTTTTTATTCGTCATTCAATGTTTTTCAAATAAAAGAATAACTTGGTATTCGTTATTTATTTTCTTAAAATAAAATTTGTCTATCAATGTTCATCAAATAAAAAATACATATTTGCTAGTTATTTTTGCTATGTGAAATAGTGAATTATTTCAATATTCTCTTATTCTTTTATTCTAAAGAATGATTTATTCTAATTATGAGCAACACTAGTCTCTTACACGTTTGCGTAAAATAGTATTTTAATTCAATATGGCAGAAATTATTTATTTTTGATAACACTACTCAATCCCCGCGCAAATACACAGGAATATGACTAAAATTGAAAATCAGTATGTGGAGCAACTACACATATGTCGCAGAAAATATAAAAAGAAATTATAGAAACTATGTTCGTTAGAAATACAATTATAAACGGGATATCTTCAGTTCATTTTCTTCGTGGCGTAGATCATCTAAGTTCATAATAAATGAATAACATTTATTTTGTTTCCTCTTTCCATCACTTTTGTTTGTCTCCTCTGAATGGTGGGTCGCTACTTCAATTGTCTGCTGCAATGCATGTTTGCTGGGATCACGAGGCATGATGTTGGGTGAAACTACGTCCAGGTTATTACCCCACACGAATTAAACAGTTGTTGAATGTCAGCGCTAAACGAGTCACCTAAAATTAAAAAAAAAAACGCACAAGTGCCACCAAGGGACGAATGAGATGAGTGAGATACATCGTTCCTCTTTTTCTACATCCTACTATTTTTTTAATTATACATTTAATTTTATGTCTACCTAACCACAATAGAATGAAGAGGTGGATTATCAAATGCTTCATTACTCTCAAATTGGAAAACCGTATTTTAGACTTTGTTGTTAAAGAGTGAATTTGATGTAATTTCATTTCCGTTTTGAGAGAACATTTCATTGAACTTTTGGAGTCTCTAGCGTCATGGTAAGATTTATTTTCTCTGTCTTTTGAGCATCTCCCAACTCCTGATCGAGTTTATCCCTTCATGTTACTTCAAACCTTCACTATTTATTTTCAATTTCAAATATAATGCGTGACTAAATATTAGTATCGAAGAAATTGATAATAAGAAATTTAAAATAACTTTATTTTCTATATTTAGTCTAGAAGTTTTTTTTTTCGTTTTTCTTTTTTAAGAAAACTTGGAACCACAGGAGACATGTTTTAGTTTTACATAGGATCTTACGTTAAATAAAGAAATTCATTTATTGTCAAAAAAGCGGATGTTCATCTCAGCTTTTAAAAACATGTTCAGGTGCCTTTGAAAAGCAGAAAACGCTGTGTTGTGACCTTGGAACTCCAATGAAGAGTTGTATTACAAACGCATCACACCTACCAACTCACATCGTTCGTACAGAGTATATTTTACGAATTTGATTGTATTTAAACTAGAAATAATCTTAAAACAACTGGAAAACAAGAAATCGAACTTAAATGAATAGGTGTAATTCTAATACAATTAAATCTAAAATATTCTGGAAAATCCACCGGTTAGAAAAGTACGGTTAGGAGCGGCGAGGCGTTGCTATTTGGCCAGTTTCTTTCATATTGCATCGTCCACATCCTTCAGGCTTGTTTAATCACTTGCTTACTCAGCATCTGAGGTCACAACTGATGTAGAATCAGCGAATTTATCTGACCCTTCATTTCAACATTCGTGTTCTCCTGTGTGAAATGAATTCATAGCCGATTATCAGGAATGCATCACTTTTTGCACGAGTTTGAGGTCAACCACTTTTCTTACGCAGTCAGTGTTGTCGGGCATTGACTAGACGTAAAGACAGAAATATATCTCCCCGATAGTAAACAGTTTCTGATTGAAAGGAAGCAGTGACAGTCCCACTGAAATGCATCGTTCTTGAGTGGCACAATGTCTTTCTAGTTTTACTTCCGCTAGTGTACATCAAATCGTGGTGTCGAGTATCATATATCTTCAGTTTCAGTCCCGAATATCTAATATCGGTGGGTTTTGGTTTCATAGTACGTTTTTGTTTTGCAATTAAATTTGTAATAACGTGATGCCTCTCTTAATCAAGTGTTACGCAGAGAAGAGCTAATGAAGTCGAGTACGTGAAAAACACTGGTAGAACGTGCCAGAGAACGTAATGCGTTGATAGTTCGGTTTGTGTCGGGAAATTGTCGGACTGAGGGTCAGCGGCACATTATTTCGTGTTGCCAAATATTCGCCCCACTGGAACTGTAGACACAATCAAGAGACCACAATAATTCACCAACATCTAGCTAAAACCTTTAACTTGGTTTAATAGTTCCACCCTCTTATAAACTCGATCCACCACCTGTCCTGGAAAATACAAACCCCACTCTGTACTAGACTAAGCAAACCATTACAGACAGAAAAGTAGATCGTAATAAGCCAGACATAATATTATTAGACAAATCTAAAAGAGAAAATTTTATTATTGATGTAGGTCAAAACAAACATTCAAAAATATCAGGCACTTAAGTCAGAAATTCAAAGATCTGGAAATAAAATGATGTAGTAATTATTCACCTTATAAGCTTATCAATTGGAGCATTTGCAAAACAATAAAAGAACATCTTGCAAGATTGCCATTGCGCTGCCAGTAATGCAGAAATCAGTTATATTTTAAAGATGCCACATAACAAGGAAATTTATTATTCTTAGTTCAAACTAAATTTTATTTCCGGTTTGGAATATAAGCCCGTCCCAACTACGTGTTTGAACAGGGAAAATACAATTGTATAAAATAATAATAATAATAATGATGATGATGATGATGATGATGATAAAAAATACCGTATAACAATATTTCAGAACTTTAGGTCACATTGGAAACTCAGAAGATACATTAAATCTCACTAACTAAAATAAGTTAATAAAGCCAGGGTTCTCAAATATTTTAATATTTTCCTTTCCAGACCTTCACCCATGAGTCGTCTAAAATTTTTACATCACTCAGTTAGCATATTGAATTTCAGCAAATGCCACCAGGGATATTACTTCCCGAGAGCATCGGTTTGCTGCATCCGGTAGAGACCACCAGAGTTTAAATAAATAATCGAGAGAGCGTCATCAATAAACAATTCAAACTAAAGAGATTATTTATGGTCTAATCAATATTGGAACAAGTGGATTATCATGCAGTCCATCAACCATCCGTTCAGCTTCGGAAACGTTTCGCTGGTAGAATAGAATATTGTCACCCGTGAATGTGTAGGTTCCTTTCATAGGAAGTGAAACATTGTAAATTATGAACCGAATTGCTTCATGAATCCGATATCAAAATGAGAAGAAGAGGTTCGGCACTTATTAATAGCCATGGGACCTGAATCTTCAAACTAACCTGGCTCCAGGTGTACTGGTTTTGTTTTATGAACTTAGAACAATGTTTTCATTTAGATTAATGCCATTCTGTTTACTCAGAATCCTCAAATACTTTATATTTGTTACAGTTTTATTCTATCAAATCAACGCGAATAGTATTTAAACCATTCTTTTGGCAATTCTTTTGACAAGGCATTCTTTTATTAATTTAAAGCTTCACCAAGAACTATTGGACAGATGCATCAGAAATGCATTATTAATGATCATGCATTAATTGAAACACTTAATGAAAAATGTTCGAATTTTGTTCATGTGGTGTTTGTTATTTCAGAGTTATCAAATGTATCGTATTTCCTTCATGAAATGTTGTTACGTTTTGTCTCTTTGAAAATGCTTCATTCTCTCTCAAAGGTTGTCACATATAATTGCGATAATGTGATACAATTTTTTATTTGTAAAGTGTCACAATTTTTTTTATTTGTGTCATTATTTGATTTTTTTTTCGACAAAGCGCTTCGCGATAGATCCCACTGAAAACAAACTAAAACTGGTCTCGAGAGATATGCACATTGACTCCACCAATTTTATTTCACAAACTTTTTAATGACTCTCAAGTTTATCAATAAAATATGTATGTACAGTTTCATCTCTCAATTATAATAGGTTTTATGTTTTATAACAGTAATTGGAAAAAAATATTTCATGTATGATTTAAGAATTATTATTGGAATTCAATAGACTTTGTAATGTTTGCTAAGAACTTAGCGATTATTCATTCTTTTTTGTTTCAACGAACTTAAAGCAATATAATTTTTGACATTTTTAATTCCGGAGTAAAGTTTCTATTTAATACATAATATAGTCACGACCATTATTCACATATACGTAATATATAATATTTCATACATACTGCTGATTGATTGTCCGATGTGGAAAATTGAATATGATTATAAATAACATTATTGATTTCTTCAGTGACATTTTTAAGAATTAACTTAATATTTTGTATTGCGTATACAATCTAACAGTCTGTATGAATGAATACCGCAGAATGTCTGAAAAAGCATTAGTTTTTGGTATCGTTTGCTCTTTATGTCTTTTAACACGTGACAACTAGATGTGTTTACTAATAATGTGATGACTAGATTCAATCATGTTGTTTACAAATCGCGTATTACTTAAGTTTTTTTTATAAATCTTAAAATTTCTAAGACATTTATTTTATAACAATTTTTTCACTTAAAGGTTTTTCCTTTCGAAATATTTACTTTTTGTATTATGTATTGTATTTTGTTCTCATCATTGTTATATGTATTTTAAAATTAGATTTGAACTCTATCCCCTGTGCTTTCAATCCTGATTGGTCCGTTCTCCGTCCTACAGTTTCAACCACTTTCGTCACCATCTCTTCCTCTTTATCCAACATAGCCATCAAATTCGCCGTGTTCGCAAAGTGAGAGCATTTAATGAAGTGAAGCCCTCTTTCCATCGCCGCCGTAGCGGCACTCGCTGGCTATTCACGCTTGAACTGACGGACGCGACGCGCCACCACAGCACGGACGTAGTGCGCTTCGGCTTCCCGCAAAGGGGGAAGGGAGGAAGGGAAGCACGAGGTGCGGACTGAGGACGACGGATGAGGATGAGGCTGCGGGTAGCCCAAGGGCGTAAAACTTCTCAATCGTCGGACGGACGCCTCCATCTTTGGATCTTGAATGACTGCGGCGACGCAGTGGACCGACAGCGTTCTTGGACATAAGTCGCTACCTCCATAGATGTGAAAGCTCATGAAGTTACGCTATCTTAATTCGCTCTTCAGTGACTGTTCATGCATTCCCTATTCCTCAATTGATCCTCTGACTTTTCAAGTGTTATTTGGAACTATAATTTTTGTTACTTCTAGTTGTCTATGAAACCAAATATTTTTTTTTAATTTACTGGAAATACAGAAAAAGGAATAATTATATCTCATATTATGCAGCCTCCATTTGTAGTCCTTCCTTTTAACAATGATTACCAAAGAGTGGGCGATTCGACGGTAAAGCGAGAATACACTCACAACTTCATCTTGTACTTCGTTCCTTCATCGCGATGATCGCTGTGGCTGCAGTTCCTCCACCGTCGCAACCATCGCCATTGCGAGAGCCGCTGTCGGTCGTTGCCAGTGTCACCACTGCTCCCTCCGGGAAAGGAACAGACCAGGACGACCGCTCATCACGGCGCATTGTCCGGCCGCGCTGACCCAGCGGCGAGACAATTACAGTGGACCCCAGCGAAAAAACAAGGGCCTCAGCCTTTTTGTCACCGGCAATTTGGTGAACGACGACGACGTTCCGTAGCCACTACGTTGTGAAGGATGCTACGAGAGAGATGGAGAGAGGAAAGACGGAATAATGGAAGACGAAAATGGAAAGTGGAGTGGAATGTGTTTGGCACATTCCGTCATACTAGTTTCTTCAAATTCGCTTCGTTACAGTTCAAACACCACTCAGAAATCCACTACAGCGATTAAACAACGAATCTTTCTTATGGCCAATTCGATAGACTTTACAATGTTTTTGACACAGCTCACTTAAAATCAGACATTTGTTAAAACGTACTTCTAATACTTCTATATTCACTAACTTTCCCATAATAAAACAATATACTATTTAAATCTTTTGATACTCTAAATCATGATTTTCTCACAATCACGAAGCATGTGAGACGATTTAGTATCCAGGGTCAATCAATACGAAACGGTCCAGAGATGGCCACTCGACCATTTATAAAAAAAAACATTTTTCTCTGTTCTTTTCCTTATTATTCTGAAGTCAAAACTGATATTTTAAAATTGGTATTTAACCGTTTACTGTGGTGGCCATTTTTGTCTTCCCGCGCTTGCGTATTTTCGCGTGTTAGCATTTACATTACCGCTCATATCTCATGAACCATTTATTTTACAAAGCGCAAACAAAACCCGATGCAAAAATCATATTTCATTGTAAAAATATTGTCCAGTACACACTTCGTCCATTTATTTTACTTCTATGAGATAAGTTCTTCTGAAGTTGGATATCAAGCAAGACCAAATTTCACTGTGTACGAATTTATTCTGAAATAAAAAGCTCTCTCTCTCTCTCTCTCTATATATATANTATATATATATATATATATATATATATATATATAGTTCTACATTTTTTGTGGTTGTATACATTCATATTAGTAGCAATATCCAAATTAACATCAACGTTCTTACTTTTATCCTTTCTTTTTTATGGATTTTCGAAAAATGATTTGTTTTTAAATTTTGTCATGTTTAGGCTTAAAAGTCTCCGATCGGGCGACGATAAAATTCTGGAAACTGTACATCTTTCAGTGTCTTGTGTGAAGTTTATGAAAACGTGAACACATTTTTTTATATTGAGCTAGTAATACTGTGGCAGCACCTCAAGTATGATTTAAAACACTGCTAAAAGGAAAAACGATTTCTCATACTTCACGTTTGAATGGCATTGATTTTGGATTTCTCTAACCTTTTATGCTTAAAATAAAGTTATTTGAGTGGAAAAAGAGTTGCTACTTAGGTTGCCAAATAACTCACCACTCTTTCTATATTAAAGTATGTCAAATACCCACAAGAAAAGTATTGACTGTTATATTGAAAGTTTTGCATTAAATAATTATTCACATCGATACATCTCATCACATTATGTACAGCAAGAAAATATAAAATGATTATAAATAGAATTACATTTTTGGAACGTTTTTGAAAATAACTGTATAGATTTCAAAAGCATTAATGGTCAACATCACCTTCTTAAAAATACTAAGACTGTTTTATTGACGGTATTTACTTACATCAAATCTTCTTTCTGAACGAAATTCGAACACCTCTGGTATTCAAGAAAATAAAGATTTCGAGGAAATAATGTCAGAGATCATGCATTTACGCCATATGATGAAAAATTCATAGAAGGTAGACCGTGCACACTTCCGTATGACAGAGTAAAGATACTCATGATGCACATTAAAGAAATTAATAATACAATAATGTAAACAAAAGAAGTCATGAATAAGAGAAACTAATAGTGTGTGTGAGAAACCCGGGTAATGTCTCAGTGATTAGGAACCGGGTAAAGGTTGATAATTAAATGTAAAAAATGTAATAAAAACTGGTATACAATGCAAGTTATTTAAGAGAAAGGTCATAGTAAAAATACGACTCCTTTCAACCAAATCTGTTCAATAGACTCAGATAACGGTTAGACAATCGCTGCGTCATCAGACTCCAGCATTCTACATCAGTGGATCTTCGCCATGGAACAAAGACTCCTTGATTCGGGGTCGCAATTTGGAGTCTCAATATACGAATAACCACAAATGACACGTCGACTAAAAATCCGTTTCTGAGGACTTCTAAAAGCGTTCGTTCGGCGCTACTCTGTTGAGAGCTACTGAGAATTTGAATAGACCCTTTCACAATATGTCATTTCAGAAACGAAACAAGGCTCTCGTCGAGATCAGCAAATACGTGATTTGGTCATGAAAGAAGTCTAACTACCGCTTTTGTCAATACAAGTTTCCTTTGAATCCTTTTTCACCGTCACCCTGCTGATGTAGATGTGCCACGAGAAATATATTTTTGAGAGAAAGACGTCATCTTCAGATGCTCAAATGTGTTGATTGAGAGTAGTCTATTAATATATCTTCTATACGAACCTAACTACTTCAGAGTCTTCATTGGATTGTGTCAGTTCCAGCTGTTGTTAAAAAATATCACTTCGGAAAAGCATTAGTCTGAAATTTCCAAAGGAAATACTTAGAATTCCCTTCTATTATTTATAAAACTTTGCAGGCGTTAGTAGAAGGAAGACGCATACACTTCGAACTTTTTGGACTGTCAGTTGCAGAATGATGGAACCAATTTAGCAGCATGCGTTCTAACCGTAAGCTTACGATTCCCCTTGCAACATGATACTTTCAGAGTTTGTAGAAATATAGCGACAGAGAAGAAGGCAAATATGTAATAAATATAATAACCAATACCGATGTTTCAAAATTCATGATAAATTAATTTCGAAATAATGTAGACAACTAGTGTTATAATGGAAAATCAAAAATCTTAATATTAGCGTATTGTAAAATCATTTAAAATAATAACTGGTGTGCAAAACATGTTCTCATAGTTTCTGTTACGGATTTTTCAGTTAAACCATGTGTTGATTGAAATTTTTTCCATAGTATGAAAAATACTTTCTTAGGACATTAGTATCTTGATATTTATGTAGCTAATGTATTGAAATGAAATGTTTTCGATTTCAACGATTCCTATGTACTCTGTATACGAGAAAGTAGGGCTAAGGTCGAGAAACTTGGTGCTTATGATATCGAAAGGAGAGTGACATTTTTTTCAAATTACAAAGAAAAATTATAATGCAGCAACTCCAACATGTGAGAATGTTTATTAATCAAACCGAACAACGAGGATATCCTGTTGATCACTGAGGTGACATCATCCTTTGCTCTGCCCGAAGTTCGCACACCGCTTCCACGCGAAATATACCCATCATTAAACTTCTTTGTTTAGGAGACAGTACTTTTTACCATATTCAATAGTGTCATGATATAGTATCCTGCAAATTATTTTGCAGATCAACTTATCTTTTAAAATTATAACACAGAAATAGTTTCTGCAAAATAAGTGGTGTTTCTCGTGGTATTGGAAATATTGGTTTCTTTTCATTAGGGTCTATTATTCACAAAATCCGCATCAAAATATTACGTTATGTGGGTCAAGCAAGGGGCACCTTTTACACGTATCTCCTTGTTTTCCATCAAGGAAGTTTCCGCAATCCGTCACCCACGGGTGCCGTCGACTTCCTCACTGATCGCTTCACCAGACTCAGATTTTCGCCGTGTGAAGTTTCGCGTAGCAGCCGCTGGGTGAGCTCGCGACGCCCGCCGGCAACGTCTGTGCGTGATAAATGGCCCTATCCACGTGCGAGGGCCGGCGTTGTGCTCGCGTCAGCCTCTTACTTTGCATACAGCCACCTTTACGCTTAACGGCACTAACAATCACTCATTTCTCAGGAATGAGGAACATTGGAATTACTGTTATCAAACATAAGCATGCAGGTGATTTCCATTATCACCATCGTCCTTAAAACTAACACGGCTATTGGATAACTATTTCCTTCGCCATTTACGTCTTCATAATCATTTCTCCTTTAACGAATTATGCTTCGATGAGAGTTCTCCAAAATTTCCTGACTCAATTACAAAATATTCTGAAAAATAAATTCTCCGTGTAAAATTTTCTTAAATTGACAGAATAAGTCTCTCGAAACTCCTCCTTTCCTTTTAAATATTTGTAACGGTAATCAATTTTAAGTGCAATTTCTAATGCACTCCCAAATACGTTCCCCACTTTCTATCACAAGCAGTATCTTTTTCTATATGAATGAGACTTACTCGTACTATCGTACTATTTTCTGACTTCAAGAAAATCCACTACTTTAATAATTGTTTTTTAATATTTGTGGTAATATTACTGTATATCTTTTTTAATCTAACTATAGGTTCAATTTGTTTCTATTAATTAAACTGGGAATTTAATGTTCCCTGTTATTACTCTCGTTAGATCTATCATCGATATGAAATGACAATGTGATAAGGTGCATGTTTATATCAAGCATCTACGAAGATTTTTTTCTCGCTTTACGGGGACTATTTGGAATAGGTTTCATGGGAGCCGGAATTTGCCGGTAAATATTTTATTACGAGATTGTTATTCAATGTAAGGTATTTTTTCTTTAACAATTCTTACAGGAAAAATTGCGCTATGTTATAATTCCGTTTATCACGACACATGAGGTTTTATTTGATTCGTACGAGTATGTTATTAAAAAAATCCTTCTACTTTTTAGTTTTGATGTGAATATTACTTTCCGTTCCAAGTATGGAGATGTTAAGGAAGTTAACAAAATATTCCTTGTCTAACAACAAATACAAATACTTGAAAAACAGAAAATTACCCACAAACTACCTCATAGAAACTGATTTTATGGTAAAGGTTTTTATATTTTCTAAAATTTAATTTTATGATTTTATATAAATCAAAAATATGTTGGTTTCTTGTTTTTATTAATTAAATTAGATTCGTCTGCAATAATTTGTACTAAATTTGACTTTTCATGAATCTGTAGAGTAAGTATAATTTTTTATTTCTATTCGTTCCTTTTGTAATTGCATAATGTACTTAGCATTTGAGCTATTAATTTTTCCCAGTGCATAATGTATATTACCCGATTGTTATGACATGAATGTTTTTGATTTATTTCATTAGCTTGATGTTATCAACAACAAAAGTTTCTCTTCAGTTTTACTATTTCTACATAACCTACACAATTGTATTCTTTGGATATCAAGAGAGACGCATGTCTTTTCCAGCTCTCATAAATGTTTCTGCATCCGAATCTGATTCCTTATTCCTAAATTCTATCCCTTCATTAAGAATTTCCAAGTTTTGAACCCGTTCCCAGGTCCCTCTATACTTTCTTTCTACCCCCCATCCCCCCCGACTCTTCTTTCCTTTCTTTGCCCGTGCTCTAGGGGTTCGCGCGTCCCCCACACTCCTCTGCGACGTGAAGCCATCCGTCTTCTTCTCGTAGCCCCCGACTTGAAGTGAAGCGATTGGTGATTCCTCCTTCCTCACGATCACGCAAGAGTTTCTTAAACAAGTCTCGGGATTTTGCAAAGACTCTGCGCCAACTGCAGTAAGTCAAGCGTGGTGTTTCAAGGGTTTTGCGACTTGTGCATTCCGAAACGTTTTAATGCTTTAGTTACTTCAGTTTCCTCTTTCGCTCACTCCCTTGACGGAGACGATGAGTATGGAAGGAATTTAAATTACGTTTCTGACAATGAACAAAGTAATTGATGATAACTTTTCGCGATAATTTAAAATAGATTAAATAGTGAGCTATACTTTTTGGCACAGTTATGCATATTAGAAGAATGTTTTCGTAAAGTAATAAAGATTCAAAAACATGTTGGTTACAATTTCTCAGAAAATATGAAAATAAATTGTTAAAAATGTAATTAAACTTTATTGCTACGAAATTTCGTTACTATTACTGTACAAAGACTAAATATAATTTCATAATATAATTACTAAATAACTTGGTAATTGTGGAGCGTTAGTAACATTATCAAATAATGATAAATTAAAAGGCGTTTTATGTTGCCCATTGTTTTAATGTTAAAAAGTTTTTTGGCTGCATAGCAGCCATCGTCAGTAACGTACACTGATTATTGAGGAAAAATTTTTGCACTTGCCAAAACGTTTTCCTTAATAATCAGTGTACGTTATTGACGATGGCTGCTATACAGCCGAAAAAGCTTTTTAAAATTAAAACAATGAGAAACACACAAACGCCTTTCACTTTATCATTCTTACTAAATAACATACATTAAATTTTATACTTATTTAAGTTAAGGCATTTTCACATTTTTTCCATTAGAATCCAAGCTTATGTTCTTATTTAATTACAAAAAATATTATCTTCCCCAAAAAGTTATCCACAGATGAATTTTTTTTTTCTGTTCCCTTGAAGTTCCTTTAACAACTATTAGAACCTTCCGCGAAATGAGAAAGAAACTAGTGCACAAAAAAAATTACGATTTAGACGACAGCTTCCTTGCTCCAAATTGCGCGAATAGATTTGTACTGATCGCGTCGGTTGAAGAGAATGTATTTTTCTAGGGCGCCAATCCAGAATGCGACGTTGTGCCTCCAGGCACAGACAGCGTGGAGTGCTCACCGAAGTAATACTTCCTTCTGGCCGACACTTCTCCCTTTCGTGAAATGCTCGTGTTGCCACGACAGATGTTGGGGGAACACAACGCAAACAGTGCGTCGAGAGCAGTGGGGAGACGATGAAGATGGTGAAGAGGGCGGTGGTAAGATTTGTCAACGAAAGAGACTATGGATGCTCAGCTCACTGTAACAATGAAACTCGTGGTGGTGATTACAGATGGAACTAGCTATATACGTGCAATATGCTATTGTTTCAACACCTAACATTGTTTTTTCCGCGATAATTTGTGTTAGTTTCTCACAGAAATAATGACGATAAAATTTGTCAGAGAGGTATTTTGAAACCCAAAAATTATCACAGAATACGCAATGCTCTCATTAATTTAACATTTCGTACGATTTTCTTAGTGTGTACTAAGAAGAGACCATAAACTTTGAGAGAAAACTCTCAAGGATGGGTAAATAGATGCAGTCGATTTTGAATTGTAAAGTTTCAATACAAAACAAATTTTCGAAAGTTCACTTTTAAATCTGTAAATGTTGGTATACTGTAGTTGTTCAATTTTATAACATTTGGAATAATTACTTCAATTTTCGTGAGCTTCAATACAAATACAATATTCAAAGTTTATGTTATTTCTTTAAACTGCTTCTTTTAATTGTCCAAAACCTTGAAACTTGGTTGTAGCTCCGATAGGCAGTTTTTTTCTTATGTTATTAGAATTTTGAAGCAAGTACATGCATTCATATTTATGTAATAGCTTGGTGCATTTCCACCAGAAGTTAATAATATTATTTAATACCTACAATAGATCTAAAAGGTTTAACTAAGTCAATCTGCCACTAGAGAGCTCTGTTCTTACCCAGACACTTCATGATGATAAAATATAATTAATTATTTATTCATTACATGGAAAATCACCACATAAATTCTGAATATCAATTTTCTAATTTTAATGTATCATTGAATCAGCTATTTAATTTGTATCGAATTCTTTAATTTGCACACAAACAATACAATAATAATATATTTGCGCTGGAGTGTTTTCCCTCGAGTTATCAGGGAAGACCCCGTAGCCACTAGCTGAAGCATTCACTCTCTCTTTAGAATTCGACGAGTCAACATCGGGCCATAATTGCATCCGTCATGAACATTTTGTGAAGCGTGTTGTGCGTGAGAGAATACTATACATTTCCTTCAATCATGTGATGCGACCATCTGGAACTGTCGTGAAAATGGTTTTATTGTGATCATGGAAACAGTGTGATCATATACACTTTAAATACTATTGATGGATCCACACACCGTCGCTGCCTCCTGTTATGTCTATAACGTATTTTAGTGAGTATGTAATGCGAACACAATAAAGATTTTATCAATAAATTTAAGGGAAAAAAATTGTGTATATGAAATAAAAATTACGAGCAAGATGGCAGTGCTGGAGTCATTGTAGGATAAAATGGTATTTGTAGAGTATAATGGTAGCTGTATCAAAGTTGAAATGTTGGTAGCTCTGATAGTTTGGAGGGCGTACAATCAGGAGAGAGTCAAGAGATGATGCAAACATGGCTGGAGAAGAGGGAAGATCGAGTTGGGTAGATTTTTACTCTCCAGTTTAAAATTTACTTTCCTTGGTGTTTACATTTTGGCTCGTTAATTAAGACAGAGTGCAACTCTAAATTCACGCATCTAAATTTATGCAGTTAGGAAAGGAGACAATATATTAGAAAGATTTACTTCAAGCGATAAAATTTTGATTGAGGGTAGTATTATTCGATAACCGAGAGAAGATTGAGTTATTATTAATACATTTTATATATTAAATTTATGACTATATTTTTCGAGTATTTTTTTATTACTTGTCTCGAGCCGAATGGAATAAAACAGCTCATCAAAGAAACGTTTTTTGACGATAAGGAGGAGTTTAATCTGCACTGACGTAAACAAGCAAACATATTCACAGCGCGAAAGAAGAATATGAATGAAGAATAATACTTGAAGGAAATAAGTCTCTAGTAATTTGGTTACTACGTTGAGCATTTTGTCGCACTTTTTAAATATTGTGAAAAGATTGCTCGATATATGTTTAAATTTTCGAAATTATTGTCACGTTTCAGTAGTCCAATGGAGAAATACGCTGACAAAATGGTGAGGAGGACAAAATAGTAATGAGATTTGAACTTATATGTAGATAATTATGTTTACTCTCGAAAACATATTTGTACTAATTTTAAAATTAATTTCCATTTGATTACTCGTCTGGAACTTCTGAGTTCGCTTTTTTTAAATTTTAAGCTGGGCTCTTAAGCTTAACGAAATCAAGTGAAAAGGGTGGTGTAGTCGGAGTCAAGGGGATAGTGGGGGAATGACGGGCCTAGAGTCAGGCACCACGTAATTACTGAGCCTGTTTCACTCTACCCACAACTTCCTCTGCCTCGCTATTCCCACCTCTCCCGCCTCCGCCGTATGTAATTGTTCGTAATTAGCGCCTCCTCTGGAGGCGACAAAAGAAAAGCGCGCCGCGTAGACCTCCCGGAGCGGCAGCCAACGAGCCGACTGAGCCCGCTGTGTGATGCGCTGTGAATGAACTCTCTAACCCAATATGTTGCTGTCGAAATTAGTCGCTTAGTCTAGGGTTCTTATTGTTATTAAATTAAAAGAAATATTGCATTATATGTTTGTGATTATTTTTACTTGCGTTCTTTAGCTTTCAGTTGAACTATAACAGCAGTTTATCTTCAGTTGTACCAGATTATTTATAACTTTTAATATTCGCTATTCAATTATGAAAATATATTACTAAAGGAAAATTGATACATCTCGCTCATTCATTCGTACATTCATAATAAATATTTTCAAAGTCCGGATGTGATATGGTGGTGTAGTATATTAGGAAACTATATCACTTACATGCATGTGAAACATGCAAACAAAATATCAATAAACTGCTTTAGAAGTAAAGCAAAATCTGTTTTTGGGGGATGCATTTATTATGGAATGTTTTAAAGAATAATTTAATAGAAACACAAATTGAAAGGGAATATTATTATGTAGGATGAAACGTAACTTATCTAAAATTATATAGTTTATTGAAAGGTAATTTATTAGTTTCTCAAATTTCTACATGGAGTCGTAAACGAAACCGAATCCAGATCACCACATCAGCCATCCTTGGCCGACCTCGTACGAGGAACATATGCGGATAATGAGGAAAATATGATACTGTTGCCACCTGTAATGGCACGCGGGATGCGTCACGTACGCTCCATAAAACAGGAACCTTGTTCCTAGCTTTCCTTCCATTAATGTTACTGATTCATATTACAGTTAATATACACTACAAATGTAATAATGAAATGGAGAATATTTATAGGTATATCTTTTTAAGTATTGAAATGGAAATGAATAATTTCATTAATTTTTTTTATATTTCCTTAACGATTATTACACCCACCCGTTCATGGTCGTAAGTTGTATGCTGAATATCTTAGAATCGGAAAAATTTGCGTACACAAGTGACCGAGATATTAGGAATGAATCCTCTTCGCCAGATTGGTCTTCATAGATGGATCTCTGACCCAAGGTTTTCGTCGGTTTCTTAGTTTTGCCGGTGTATACTTCATTCTATTAAAATTATCATCAAATGACTGTAATAACTACACTTCCTCCGTATTATATTTCGATGTATGAGTTTTGGTGGTATTTATCTGACCACAATAGAAAAATATATTAACAGAATGTTTAATAAAGAAGTACAGAACTGCTCACATCACAAAATAAGTCACCCGGTATACATGCTTTATGCTACGCGATTATAGAATTAAGACGAGAAAATTCTAGTCATTACAAAATAAAACGTTCCATTTCTTCAACTCATTTAATTTATATGTTAACAACTAAAATATGATTTCAATGACTAGAAAGCAAAGGTAATAATGTACTACTACTACTGTTAACGTCCATTATATAATCAAAATGAATAATTAAGACATACAACCTTATCATAGTGTGCTATATTCTTCTTAAAAAATGAAACATATCACCGTCTATCAAAAATCGGTCAGTGTTACGAAAAGGGAATGTAATTAATTACTAACTAGTATATACTCACGCAGTGACATAAATCATGAAACACTTGTCGGCGTCGGAGGAAGTTCCTTGAGAATGATGATCGTTTCAAAAAAAAAGGGGAGGGGGCGGAATGAATTTTGACCTTTCCTTTTTCAAAACCTAAAAGTCGTTTTGTTTCAAAAATCATTGAGTTCAAATAACATCTGAAAGTGCGCGTTTCGCTCGGCAGATAGGATAATCTAGCTTCAACAGAAGTCGTGGAAACGTTTTAGGGACGTGGCCGTTTTTTCTTATTTACCTGTTTTGTTTAAACCCTTTATTAAAAAATACAAGATGAATATATATATATCAGAGTGAAAGAAAACGTATGGAAACAAGGGACAATAACGTGCTATCTTGTGAGAAATTACATGTATCGTGTATGCATAACTTTGCAAAAGAAGTAGCTTGTAATAAAGTTATTTTCTCTCATTAGTAACTTCCTTGAATTTAGAAAATAGTTTACAAAGTTCAAGAAATAATGTTTGTTAAAATAAAATCATTAATTTCCCACAGAGAGAAATTGTTAATACTAAAATTTCAATTTTTTCTGTAGTCGTTACACTTGTGTTGTATTTTATGGATTAAAAGAACTGACAGAAATATTTAAAAAGCATTATCTATTTATTAGTAAATAGCATGTTGTGAACTTTTGATTTTATCATAATGTTAGTTATTCACGTAATGCTGTCAATTTTGTTGCAATAATATGTTTACTCAATGTAACTTTGTCAAAGAAAAATGATTGCTAAGATACAAATATTTTAAGTGTTCATTGAAGAACTTCGTTGCCCAATTATCGTAATAGTATCATGACGGGAGATATACTAATACTTTAAACTAACAAATAAAAACCGTTCATGTATATTATTTTCTTCGTTTTCCTTACGTGTTAAACATTTCTGTAAATTAAATGTATTCGATATCAAGGAAAACCATTCTAAAACCATTTCCTTATTTACACGAAAACGTTTCCGGGAATATAATTAGAGTAGATTGCGAACTTTATTGGTACGGTGGTAAATTAATTACCTTACCATTCTCACTTTCCTCCATCTCAATTTCTCTCTTTCGTAACTGTGAAGTTGATCCGTTTACACTTGACGCGATTTTGTGGTATTGGACGTCACCTTCCCTCAAACTCTCAGCCGAACCTCTTCAGCAGGAAAACGCTCTGCGCGGCGGAAGAAGGGGTGGTAAAGCCAGTCCACAAGCGAAGGAGAAGTGCGCACCCCACGTCAAAGGAATACGCACTCAGCTGATTGGCACAGGCCGTCGCATTAGCGTAATTCCAACGAACCCTCTGCCACTTGAGGCTCTGTGTGCCTCACCTCGGAACCCAACTTTTGGCGTCGATGGAGACAGCAAAGACAACAGAGTGACGGTGGAGGATGAGATTACGCCGATTCAACCTGAGGAATTGAGGAAGCTAGAGAAGAATCATTGCCTCAAAAGAGGGTAAAGGTGACAGCAACGGTGGGGGTGTGGATTTCTGTTCGCTTGGCTGTGAACCTCAGCGTTGGGTCATCGGTGGAGTGGTAGAAACGGATGGGAGGGTATACGGTTTTGAAGTGAAGTCGGATATCTAATCCCAGTCAGCAGACGGATTGTCGTAGGAGAACATCGCGGCAGATTGGTCCTTTGATGTTGCGAGAGTTAGTGGAAGGTCCCGAATGTTGAGAATGCATCAGTTCGACTAAAGGGAGAGAAATGTCGAAAGGCGAATTGTGGATGCAGAAGAACGAACTTTACAGACAAGTAAATTCACATTTTCGTAATCTTTCTTAAAGCTACAAAATAAGTTATGACTCTGATGGTAGACCTATCCATGGATGACTATCTAGTGCGGTGAGAAGCAGAGTTCTTATTTAGCGTGATAATCCGAAGAATTGAGCTGAAACATTCTCTTTTTTTAACGTAGTATAGTATGCCGTTTATAAATTGTGATTGTGCTTTCAGTTAAGTTAAGCTTTAACCTGTGAAACTGTTTTCATTATACTTAAGTATACTGAACTCATGAAAATTACATCTATAAAATTAATTATTTAAAGTTGTAAAATTGTAAACATATTTGTAAAATGAATTAATGTAGTATTTATAACTATATACTACGCGTCAAAAGCAATTAATATATTTTCTTTGTATTTAAAAATTAGATTTCATTGCAAAGAATCAAGACAGGCTTAGGATTTTATTTCTTTCTCACCGTCGCGAACGTTGAAGCGGCCGTCACTTCGATTCTCGTTTCGTCTTTGCTACCGGTCACTTAGAGTCGACCCGGCGACCCGCCTGCTATCGATAGTCGATGGGACCTGTTGCTTGTCTGAGGTTTGGATTGAGCTTGAATGCCATCGAGAGATCGACGTCACCGAAGCTTTAGAGGCGACAAATAGTAATGATAATGAGAGTGTTTGTTCCATTTCCTGATGATACCAAATAACTGATGATAATGAACGCCGGTTAACCAGGATAAATAAACCAAACTTTAGGTTTTAAACCATAAATAATTCTTCGTATTAAAAAGATGTCTGACATAAGCTTCGAATACGGTGAGGTGATGTTGGAAATGTTGGGGATGTTCTAGTTACTTTGTTGCGAGGTTTCGTAATTACATGGAGATTGGTGTGGGTTAGTAAATGAATAAATGGATTTGATATAGGATAAAAATGTGAACGCTCAAATTGTAATACGACAATCAGACTATGAATAAACAAACTAAAACGCACATTCTATATGTAGTAACGGAAAGAACTAAAAGGCCAAGTAACAAAAAAAAGAAACTTAGGATTTGGTCAAGATCTTAGTTCCTGAAATTTTCCCAAAATTGGTACAAGTCATACATAATAAAAGGCGGCATGACTAGTTTTGAAATAAATATTTCTGTGTCAAACACCAATATAACTTTTTCCGTAAATTAATATATTTGACCACTAACACATCTTCTTGACGGCAGTTGATTACTTTTGAAATAATCCAACATTTATTATTATATGCAATTGCATTTCTATGGTCCCTTTGACTAAAACGTTTTTGCACAAACGTCTCCAAGTACACTTCATTTGTGATCCTCTTCTTTTGATGAAGGTCAGTTTATATAACATTTGGTGATATTGTTTTATATAGTGTGGGCGTTATTTGACATTTGAGTATTCGATAATGAAAATTTACGGAATTTTGCAACAAATGTTCCTATAACAAGAAATTATTCAACTACATATAAATTAATTTTAATGCATCAAAGAATATTTCTTTTGATTCGTATAAAATACTATTAAATATGTCGGGTACATTAGTTTCTATTATTTTAATGTGATAATGTATACTAAGAGACCCATCTTTTCGTATGAGGATTTTATGGAAAAAAGAATTCGTCGATGTCATAGAAAATATTACTCATTTATTTTTATTTTTTGTTCCCAGACTCACGGAAAATGATATTGTATTCTATGGTAACGCCAACTTACTTCTCAATAACCTTCGTCACAAAATAATATCTCAAGAGTTTTTCGTTAGTAGTTATGTTTTAGTTTACAGTGTACTTAAAACACGTTAACATTTGATTGCTGAAATGACAAAAACATTACATTCTTAAGTAATATAATTCACGTTTGTTTCCTGATCAGAGAACTTCAAATCTGGATATACTTATCTACCTTCAATCTTTTATAATTCCTTTTTGAAATAGAAGTCACTAAATATTTTAATTTACT
Organism: Laupala kohalensis; assembly: GCA_002313205.1. Taxonomy (NCBI): domain Eukaryota; kingdom Metazoa; phylum Arthropoda; class Insecta; order Orthoptera; family Trigonidiidae; genus Laupala; species Laupala kohalensis. The sequence continues at coordinate 1,516,079 of NNCF01126005.1, forward strand.
ATATTAAAACTAACATATTTTGCAGATATCTTCGAATTTAGTGTTCCAATTTATTGACAGAGTTACTATTGGCCATAAATCACGTGTATTATGATAAGCTACTGAATCCTATTTCATTAGTACTATTCATTTTACCTAACTCTGTTCTCTCCAGTTGAGAGCTCTGCTTGCATTTGCGTTGGAATTATTCCTAAAGGTAATTGCACTGAAGCACTCGCATGCTCGCACGCATACCTTGTTGCGGTGGACTGCGCTGGATATTTCGTTTGCTTATGGTTGCAGCGCGAGATGCATTGGGTGAGAGAGAGATAAATGAGGCTTGCGGGTAGAAATAGGGTTTCACTAATACCAATGGTTCTCTAAATCAATGTTCACATTTAAATTATTTGTTTTAAAAACTCTTATTACCTTCAATGTATTATATTTATAGTACACAAAACAAGAGGGAGCATTTTGATGAACCTGAATATGTTAATTATTTTCTCATATTTTGTTCCTATTATGCATAGTATCGGAAAAGAAAAATATTGGCGAAAGTATGTTGTTATCTACATATGTGGTACAATATATGAATTTTAATTGAAGAAACAATACTTAAAAAACTCTGCATTTTTTTAATTGCATTATTTTTTCTTAGAATCAAATATGTAACTTCGCTTAATTTATTTTAATTATGCGTAAGTTAGACACAACTTCATGTTTTAGAAAGTGGTTGTGGAACAAATTGAATGCAAAGTTAACATGTCTAAGGAAGGTTGAGTGTAGTACGCAGCGTAAAGGACAACGTTTAAAATTGTAAGAAAAAAATACTCTAACACATAAGATTCAATTATTTTTATCTTATGTGCTTTATTTATCCTTACATATTATGGGGGCGGGGAGCTTTATTTATCCTTACGTAAATGATTTTTTTTTTTTTTTAAAATGCCTACAAATTGAAAAGTACTTTCATCTACAGTCGGTGTACAGATGCCAACATTGTGGGATATGAATCTTGCTAACATGCTGTGAGGAGAAATTTGATAGCCGTCTGCAGTGGTGACTAGAAACAGTTTTTCATTTCTGTTATTTTCTGCTATTTTCAATCTTACTCTCAAACAAAGAATGTATCTTAGGTATCACTGAATTCTGAGAAAACGCAAACTCAAATGAGTGATATCTCTATAGGTATAGGTATATATTCAACATTATGTCACTCGTACAACGCGTTCCATACATTGCGACTGATAACAACACATTTCTTTAAACCAATCTCCAGGAATCTCAATGATATAAAATGGTGAGGGTTAACACCACTCCTATTAAAATATTTTAGCAATATTGCAATAAATTTTCCGATCTCACGTCGAATTTTCAAGTAATTTGGAAAAATTATTCGTCATCCGTTGTTTCCTGATTATAAAAGAAAAAAGTACACGTGCTTTTTAAACATATTCGATTTTTTTGTAATTATAATTATGAAATACAACTTATGTGTATTTCACTTCATAACTTTAATACTCATAGTTTTAACTGAAAAATGTATATGATGGATTTCGTTAGACAAATATATAATTCGACATATGTCGAATACAAGGAGAGTGCTATAATGATTACGTGGTGTAAAACCTTTGAAAAGTATTTGCAAAAAAACGCACATGAAACGATGGATTTTGTGTATGTTGAAAAGAGGACGCAGTTAGGTATTACACATTTAATGTTGAAGGACGAAGTAACTACATCGTACTTTAGGTAATACTCTTTGCAACCAAAACAGAGAAGAGTGGAGAATGATTATGAAACATGGAGAATTTTGCATTGTTTAGTGAGTTTGCTAATAAATTGCATGTGTTACGATACGAAACGAAATACACACAATTATAGGTTTCAGAGAAAAAAGTGTAGCTGCCACATCGCCCTACTGGGTTTGTTTTTTGTTTGTTTTTTCGTGATAAAAAGTCCTATATTACCTATGGTTAAAGTATGGCAAATAACAAAATCCCAAGTATGCCAAATTGAAACATATATTCTGGAATATAAAAATGCATGTATGAGTCTGAACTTTGGCTTTTTTCGAAGACAAACTGTTGCTTTATAATATAGAATACCTTTGAATATCATGTAAAAGTATATTTTTGCGAAAAAATAATTTATATGTTCAAGATTGACAAAGCGTTGTTCTGAATGTCTGAAGTGAATGGTACCAAAAAGGTCACAATCTATTTGACACGTTTTAATCCTCTTCATCTTGTTTTCATCTTTACCAATGCGATTTTATCTTCGCATTTAATGATTTGTCATTCAAATATTTCTATTCTCTCTGTCCTTGAAGAACAGCGTCACCTTCTCCTTAGTTTCCGACGGCATCGCTTCTTCGTGTGACCTAAATGCATCCTTTTGGCGAAAGGCAACAACAGAATCACGCACAGCGCTTGTTCCAACAGCGCATCGCAACCGGAACACCCAGGAGTACACGCACGCAGTAAAATAAACTTACGGAACATCCTACAGTGAAGCTACTGTGCTTGCTGATACTAGGTTTCAACGATGATATAACAACACATTTTCTTACAGTCAGTGATTGTGGTGCCAAATAATGAAACAAACGATACAGATAAAAATGTGTGAAGGAAAGTGAAAAAAATACTATTGAAAACGCAACAACACATGAAAGAACAAAATATTATATCTTCTCCATGTTTCATGAAGAAGCGATTCTAAGCAAGTATTTGTAGTAATATGAATAAATTTCTTCTACAATTTTAGTATAATATAATAATAAATTAAATTATTTATGGATTAAGCAGTATTTAAAATTACACGACTTTCATTGATAGATTACAAACCTTTTTAAGTACACAAGGTGTTGTCTAGATATTTAAGACGTCTTCAGGTGTTTTATTAATAACATGAAAACAAGTTCAACGAAAGGAGATGTTTTTGAGAAATAATTTACTTAAAAATTAAAAGTAGTACATTAAATTTACGATGTTGCTTAGATAAGTTGCCTAAAATATGCTGCGTATTTTTAAAACTTGTTTTATTTGCTCTTTCGATAGTACAGTATAAATTATAAAACTGTTGTAAATGTATGTGTGTAATGTTATGTTTACTAAATATTGAGTAGAGTTTTGAACAGAATGTCATGTATCCATGGAAACGTATTTATATTATTTATATATTTGAAATAATTTCTGAGTCGCCCTAAATTAAATTTTGTGATGCTGTTACTCAATGACAAGCATTGTACAGTTAAGAGAAGAAAACAGTGAAATACACAACGAAAAGAAACTTTTTAGTCAACTATGTTTTATTAGTACATCCTAACAACGTAGTATAAACCAAGAATAAATACACACAAAATCAAACTTTTTCTATGAATGGAATGGTTTAAGAGAATCTGGGGGTTATAATAAATGATCATCCCTGAATTGAGTGCAAGGTGCATGAGACAGTCAATTTATTAAGACTGATAGTGGTGACAAAGTAAAAGAAAAGACTCCGATTACTCCAGCTGTGTGTTTAGGTGAACCAATATGTTTAAGGGGGTTCAGTGTGGGGTGATAGCGTCTATGTGTGTGCACGCGACGCCATTGTTGCTCTCGTAAAACGATTCTCTGCCTCTATGCAATATGTATGGAGAGACGTGGCACCCACCCCTTCTCTAGTCGCTAAAGTTCCGCCTCCTATTCCACCGCCGCCATCCAATGCGCCCGCATCACCTGCATCGTCTCTAAAGAAAATTCGTTTCGTACTCCCACCAAACAAATGTAATGACCATCTTTTCCAGTAAATTAAGGTCAGAACAGACATTAAAACGAAAGAGTTTTCATAATAACAAAGACATAAACGGAGTGTCCACTTACACTCGAGACAAAGGGAGTAGTATTTTAAAACTTTATATTGATTACAATGATATAGTTTGAAGGAGTGATGTCAGCTCCATTATGTTACAAGTAACTCAAGTTATTGTTGAATACGTTAAAAATTATGATCGTCGCTATATATTACTCGTTATTTATCACGTCATATACATAAAACATTTTATTCATGAAAATGTTGAGAGTTAATTAACTTCTATTTAGTAATGAACTGTTTATATTGAAATCAAAGAAACCAGATCCAAATCTGGAAGAGATGTTTCACACCTCTGATAAAAATATTCACCATCTCCCGCATACTGAGGTTCATTAAGAGATATTAAGACTTTACGCTAACCATTGAATTCTCGACCTGAGTAGGCGGCGAATGATTTTCACCATAATACCCCTTGCTTACCCCAACAAGAGAACGATTCACCGACTAGTATTCGTGGACCGTCAACATTAACTGCGCCCATCATATTTATAACATAATAAAATGTATAACATGTGCTACGTGATTCTATGATTTAAAATTTATAGTCCTTACTGTGGTAAAAGTTTATATTAAATTTTTCTTTTTAGTTTTATAGGTTCAATCAATCAATTTTAGTTTTATAGGTTTATGCTAAATCAACTTTCAAATTATTTTTTCGTATATTTTTCAGTTTTCAGATATTATTATATTAATTAGGTATGTTTCTTCACTGTTATTCACTTATTCATGTTACCCGGATGCTGTATCCACGTTTCTGGGGATCTGAGCGAAGTAGATGTTTTCATTTCATTTTTTTATCTCTTATCTTAAGCTACTGAATATATCAGTAGCAATAGAAAATAAGAATCCACTTACAAAATTAGGAAAGAATAAAATATTTGTTTTAACTTCCCGTCCCTTAAGTTTTCTGCAATAACCAAGACAACTTATGGTTTTCACACTGCCCGGTTTCTCTTTTCTTAAGGTATTTATTTTTCTCAGACCTCCTACACCGTTTACTATGTAACTAAACCCATGACTTAAGTATTGGTAGAAAGAGTGTAGATAGAATGTACATGTAGTACAATTTATTTTTTACTCTTACCTTGCATTTGTTGTATTGTAAATTTGGACTACATAGGACAACCTACTTGTACATATATTTTCAACAATAACTTAAAAAAACAATTGATGTGTAAATATTAAATATTTGAACACGGCAGTAGCGAAAGTGAATGTTACTTGTTTTATCATTGCAGTAATCTTGTGCCAGAATGTTGACCATGGCATGTATATTTATTATATGACTACCCCCTTCTATTATGAAAAAAAATGTTTAAAATAACTCTTTTACACCCATTTAGGACTAAAATCATTGGCTCCCACTACATTACGCCTCCTTTCTCGAAGAGTTTATACTTTGTTGCCGTCTCCGTGCCTGAGAGACTTCAGTGCCGCAGCATAATGGTGAATATGTATGCAGTATACGGACGAACATCTCCACCGCAAACTTTTGCGTGGGCGCTGCAGGTCGACGCCTCCGCCTTTGAGGATGATAAACGGCGCTTAGAAGGGAATTAAAAAACGCGATGGTGGCAGTAGCTTCGCCATTAAGCGCCTAGGGCGTCGACGCTTGCTACATCCTCGATCACTCATATTGTCTGGAGTATCCAGCACCCCTCCCCACTTTATGGAGTTTGACTCGATCAAACTGAATAATTGTTTCACGGAAAATATAATTTGGATTTTGCAAATAAATTACTCTTCGATAACCAGTTGTATTATATTATTACCAGCTGTCATTAAATAATTTTCACACATATTACATATTTCTGAATTTCAATTTTCTGTAGAAATCTAGAATTTTCATATGATTATTAACATCGTGGGATAATGAAATACAGACTATTAGTAAACTATATATTCATAACATAAACACGCTAAAATAACCTTCAAGTATTTAAATAATAATAGTTTATTGTAGTACCAACATGTATCGGGGAGATTTCCCATCATGTTTTCTACACAACAATAAACAAAATAAACATTCAAGAAATCTGAACATAATATAGAATTAAATGTTAAATAAAACTTATTTCTATGGTAATATAGTAAAATAACTCGCAACAAACTTACACAATATCAACATTGGTCTCATCTGAACCTAAATTGTATAGTCTGAAACCAAGCAATCACAGTATTGCAACAGAAGAACGGGAACAGCGTCAATGAACATCGGGTATGTGTTAATGGAGGTGTACTTAAGAGGAGAGAAATTAAATGGCCAACTAAATTATAAATAGTTCTGTTTTTTTCTTCAAATTTTAACTGAGACATGTAAATGAAGTGTTACGAAAACGCTTGCAAATTACTAGGTTATCTTCAATATTTAATTTGGGGTCTTTGTTTTATTGTCTAGAGGCGTGTTTATTGAAACAATAAATCGTGAATTTAGTGTTTTTTTAAATCTTATGATTTTTAAACACTATACTCAGAATAATCTATAATTCGATAATAACTTGTACATGTAAATTTACAAACATATTTGCGTTAAATTACAAACATATTGACATTATACATGTATTATAACTCGCAGCTAACTTTTTATCTTATGTAGGAACTTTTGCTGAAATTTTTGAATCCGCCTCTGCCTTAGGGCCCTTGATCGGAATTGATGGGATGGTCCCTTGCTTGCTTCCGGAGAGTAAATTAGTTTATTGTCCTCCACGTGGTCATACGCAGTTTGTACTGTTTTTTGACAATAAATTTATTATTATTACGAGTAAATATAAAATTGTGAAGAGGGGTCAAAAGTGTTTCCAATGGCTAGGTGAAGCGAGATGGCTGAAAATTCAGAATTTCTCTTCCAAGCCTTGATGTGTTCATCCAATCTGGTGGAGAACTTTCTTCCCGTTTTGTTCTACATCAGCAGCATATTTTTGTTCGTATTTTGAGGACTGATTGGTTTACTGGAACATTGGAAATAAGTGTATTATAAGGAATGTGTATGAAGGTTGTCCCCAGGTGTCGAGTAGCGATCCCGTTCTATGGAACCTTTTATTAATATTATTCTGGAACATTTACAAGAAAGGTAATTCATCATATCGCATACACCCAGGATGTTGTTTTAATAACAGAAGAAAACATTAGGCGTGAGATGGAATGGAAAGAATAGCAAATTTTGTCAGGATACCTGATGTATTGTAACCAGTTGCACTTAAAAATACTATGACACAAGACTGTGTATATGTTATTCGGATAACCCGTAAAAAATGAAGAAATACAATCACCAAACATTAGGGAGAATGGTAGGAGTGTTTTGAAAAACAAAGTACTTGGGAATTGTGTTGGATGACCGATTCGAATTTTAAGAACACTTAAAATACGTAGAACACAAGGTGCAAAATTATATTACGCCATGTTTCAGTGGGGTAAAGTAAGTTAAATATAAGTATTAAGGAATTAATAATCTTGTACTGTCCTAGTAACATAAAGGGGCTCACAAATATATTCTGTCCCGAGCGCTTCAAGATTTGGAGCTGTTGAGTTTGCAACGGGGAAGGAGCTCCTCGCTTTCGTTCGACCTATCGTAGGGAAACTTGAAACTGCTTCCATAAAAGAGTAGTTCTGGCGAACATACCTCTATTAAATCGTAACGAGATAAAATGTTTTATTACGCCTCTATTAAACAAATATTTTGTAAATTTTTATTATACACATCTTGGACGTCCAGAACAAAAAAAACTATTCATTTTCTTAACTTCAAAGTGTAATAACTAAAGTTTATTATTATCTTTATTTAAATGACATCTCAAGTTTTGTTGTGTCAGAACACCGTCCTAGGGAATATAAAACAACTTAAACTTATCTGTAAAAAATCTCATCTTACTATAAAATCAATATTGTTTAATCACAGAATTTTAATATCATCGCAAGATATCGTATTAATTTCATGAAATACGAATTCAGGAATTAAATATTCTTATAACCTCTGAATTTTAGTCAGTGGCGCAAAGAACTCAAAGCTCATGGGCATCAATTAATGTGTTGTTTTTTGTAATTTCTAATGATATTCATCTCCCTTATACTATTTTTTGATGTCCATCGGAAATCAAGCATTATACAAAACAATTTGATATAAAATGAATGAATGACACAAAATGTTAATTTTAATGATATCTTCAATAAATTTAAACCAATAAATAAATTACGTCTGTAAGATATGTATTGATACAAGATACAACGCTTGGCTGTAATCGTGCAACACATAAAACAATATGCTCAGAGAGTAACATTTCTAAAAAGTTTATTTTTAATTCTCAGAAAATGTAACAAAGGGAACATAACACTTTTATTTAGAATTCAATATACAATTGAGTTGTATTCATGCACATTATCTACGATTATCACACAATAAAACATCCCAATTAATATTGCATTTAATTAAGTATCGAATGTACATTGTCTCAGATTTCAATTTCATTATTTTCTCCACTTTCTTTCGTTATTATCGACATTCCGTATAATTCATTGATTTCAATAGCAGGTGATCTCATTAAAAACGAGGTAATTCAGAAGCATTCATTATATCACTTTTTACGAATCAACATGATTCGTAAAAATTTATGAAGATAAACAAATTGATAAGACATTAAAACTGATTTGTAAAGTAAGGATACAAAATTAGCGAAGAAGTTGATGATATAACATGTACACAATTAAATATAAAGTTATTGTAAATAGTGGGTTCCAGCATTCCAGATTCAGGGTCATTTTGTAAACAGTTGTTATTTTTATGAACGAACAAGAATAAGAAACAAAACGGATAACGAAACATTCTACAAATTAAAAAAAATACAACCCATATGTTCATCCATACTAATCACGGAATAATCAATACCAATCAGTGTAATACTAATCAATATACTAATAATTATAATACTAATCAATGCACGGAATAATCAATACTAATCATGAATGCTAAGCTCCACCAACCGAACTACATTAGTCGCGGCGAACACAAGAGTAAAATAAAATGTAGGAAACAGAAAACAGATATTGGGAAATACTCCTTTGTGAACGGGAATAACTTACCTGCAACAACACTTACGAACTTACCGAAAAGAGTACAGTTTTCGCAACCGTCTTCTTGCTTCTTCGAAATAGGAGCACATGTGAAGTGCAGTGTAGTGAGGTGAATGGAGACAAAGAGTATAGAAAATGCTCAGAGCGTATAGAATTACAGTGTAGTACAGTGATGTGAAGTGTGCGCGATTGATCACAGCAATCCTATTTTGGCGTTATTTTAATAGTTATTAATTTCTCTTAATTATGTTATAGCAATTATTTTTCCATTAAGGTTGTAGGAGAAGTAATGGCATATGAGTGTATATTGAAGCGTGCTTGTATGTATGTGTGTGTCTGTATCAGTTTGTAAGAGAAAATGTGTTTCTGTACATATGTGAATATACACTCATATGGATCTAATTTAATTTTTTAATTTCTTAGGTGTATTATCCTTCTCGTTTATTGTGTACTAATTTTACAAGCATTTTATTCCGTGTGTGTAATTTATAGATGTTTGGGAGAAGATTTTTTTAAATTTCACATTATCGTAGTATGTATATTCTTATTATGTTTATTATGTTTTCCATCTGCTCACTTGCAGATTAATAAATTTAGGAAGGTGATAGTTAAGATGTCCAGGATGAACAAAGGCTAACTTTTATTTTTTTCTAATAAATGAAAAGAAAGGTAAAAAACAAAGTTGAAGATAAATGTCGATGAAATCTGGGGGAAAATTGTTCATATTCTCTTACGCTGCCTAAACGGATAGTGATAGATGACAACTATGATTGACAATATTGTTCACCTCGAGGAGTTCTACAAAAAAGTCCGCAATAGCGTGTGTTTATCTACTAAGGTTAATTAAAATTGTCGAAAAACATTATGAAAAATAGAAGTGTTTAAATACTTCGATTTAAGTGAGGAATTAAAGAAGAAAAACATCATCAAATTTAATAAATAAATAAATAAATTTATTATAAAAAAAGCAGTACAAACTGCGTATGACAACGTGGAGGACAATAAACTAATTTACTCTCCGGAAGCAAGCAAGGGACCATCCCATCAATTCCGATCAAGAGTCCTAAGGCAAAAGCGGATTAAAAAATTTAAGCAAAAATTCCTAGATAAGATAAAGTTGACTACGAGTTATGATACTAATAGAATATCAATATGTTTGTAATTTAACACAAAAAAATGTACATGTACAAATTATTATCGAACTACAGATCATTCTGAGTATAGTGCTTAAAAATTTCAAAAACACTAAATTCACGATTTATTGTTACAAAAAACACGTCCCTAGACAAAGCCTAGAGAACCAGTATAAAAATCCACCTCTACCCGAAGGAAAACCGGAGAAAAACCCGGGCCAGGATGGGGTACACAATTAATGTACACATAAAACTAAATTAATATGAATCATAAGACACAACAATCATGCTAGAAAATAGTTTTTGAAATTGTTATAAGTTATTTTAAAAGTACTACAGCAATGGCGTGATAAAGTACAAGACGAATTTAACTTTTATTGAAATCAATAAATTCTTTTACATTGTAGAAACAATGGTGCAGGAGGTAGTTTTTAACCGCGGATTTGAAGAGATTCAGTTTCATAATATCTTTTATAATTTTGGGCAGGGAATTATATAGAACGATTCCCGAATGATAAGGTCCTTTTTGGCAAAGAGTGGTTGACACTCTAGGCCGATGAATATTATTACTATTGCTAGTATTGTGTTCGTGAACGAGACTGTTTCGTATAAAGCAAGGGTGGTGCTTCAGTAATTCGGTCTTAACAAACAAGACCGTTTCATAAATATAAATGCAGGGAAGTGTTAAGATATTTAATTCCTTGAATAAAGGTTTACAAGAGTTTCGGGGGTGAGATTTACAAATTATCCGAACTNATGAATTCTGAAAGTTTGAATGCTCTGACCGGTATTGCCCCAGAAGGTAATGCCGTAACGTAAATGGGAGTAAACGTTAGCAAAATAAACGCAACGGGAAGTACGTGGACTAACTACATTAACTAAGATTCGGAATGCGTAACACAATTTGCTTAATTGGGAATTAAGATTGTCAACATGACAATTGCATTTGAGGTAGTCTTGAATATGGAGACCTAAGAATTTTGTATTCGTATCAGTTTTTAATTGTGTTCCGTTTAAAGAAAGAGAAATCTGAGGTAACGATTTTGTGATATTATTGTGAAATAACATAGACACTGTTTTGTCAGTGTTTACAATGAGACGATTTTCATGGAACCAAGCCGAAAGATTAGACAAAACTTTTCGAGTGTTGGCGCGTTTCCATAGTAAATTAGTGTCATCAGCAAAAAGAACCATTTTGCAATCTGATGAGGATGATGACATGTCGTTCACATACAATAAAAAGAGTATAGGGCCGAGAATTGATCCTTGGGGTNTTTGTTTCTGAAAGACAACGCTGAAGTATTTTATTTTTAGTATAGGATATTTCGACCTGTTGATACCTATCTTTTAAATAAGAAGTTAGCTATGGATGTGGAAGTCCACAAACGAATGCAACTTGGAAAGGAGAATTTCGTGATCGATGACATCGAATGCTTTGAATAAGTTATATGTTTTGAACATTTAACAAAGAAACGTATTTAAATCGTAATATTTCTACGAATAGTTTAGATTGTGCGAGAATTTTAATGAAATGGTGCAGCCACGTTATGCCTCGGAAGTGAATATTCGACCGGCGCGATTCCCGCGTGATGTAGTTTATAGTGAAGTTTTGTATTAAATTTGTATTACAATGAATTTGAAAAATTAGGATGCTATACATGTTCTTAAAAACCAGAAAGTAAAAGTATTCTGACCTTAGAATAAAGATAGAATTCATTTTTTCCTGAGCAAAATAAGATTAGTATAAAAGAATAATCCCAGGTAACGTCGGGTAATCAGCTAGTAAAGAATAATTTAAATGTAATATTTATATTTATTTATCTTATAAAACCCTTCTCTCAAACTTATGAATGTCACTAAATGTCGATTTGATCACAGCAAACAGAATTAAGCAACCAAATCATTTTTATTTAAATTTTAGAATATTTCTTTGTTCGATTTATTCCTGTAATTGAAGATGAAAGTTTTATTATTTAGTAGGATTTCATGTTCCCTTTGGATTTAATTTATATAAGGATATATTTTAGTAGTATTTCATGTTCTGTGTTCTGAAATAATACCACTTTAGAATGCATTAATCTAGAAGACAAACATAATTTTGGAGAGCGATTGCAATAGCAAATTTATGATTAGTCATCTATTTCACCCCTTTCCTACGCGTGCAGAGGAAGTAAACTAGAATAATGGTAATTCGTTTTGAAAGCACAATATATTTTGCACATAATAAAGTGTTAAAATCAGAAGATTTTGCTTACACGCATTCACAGTGAGCTGAAAATGAAATATTTTCGGTATTTTTGATTTGTTGTCATTTTTAGTGTGGCAAAAGCACTTTCCAGAATATTGTTTCTTTAGTCTTGTTATTCCTTTTTTTAATACACGAGGAAGAAATCATACATACGAAAAAGGAACAAACCACAGAAATAAATATATCGAGTTACCAAAATACTTTTGTGGTTTTGGATGTATTATACGCTTCCGACGTTAATTTTTATGGATAGGTTGTTTTTCTCTTATGCTTACTTTTCCTTGTAAGTTTAACTACAGGTCTTAGATATATGTAATTATGGCCTTGAGGACGTCTTTCCAAAAATCGGAACGTTGGCTTTCCGAAGAGTATTATAATGAGAAAAACACGAGATCGCTTTCTTATAAATGATAAATGCCTGGGATGGCCCAAGATGCGAAAGTGATTGCGCAGTCGGTAAGCGCATGAGCGTGCTAAGCTCATGGTCCCGAGTTCGAATCTCGATCCCGTCTCCCATTTTCATTCAACATAACACAGTTAATAAGATAAATATTTGTATTTTGACCATCCCCCATAGCTTCTCAGATTGTGTCTCAGAGTATATTGGTCTGTACGCTATTCGAGTGTTCCTTTGGAAGGAAAGACGAGAGTGTGACTAGAGAGTATGAAGGGAATTGAAAAATAGAATATTACAAGAATCTATTCAAATCGAAACACAGACAGAACAATTAAAAAACTCAAAAAGAATATACTTATGTCATTAATGTATATCTTAATCAAAAACAAATTCTTTTATTTAAATAAAGTTAATGTAATTATTGGAAGATTCTACAATAAAAAATGCATGTTAATTAGTAGTTTATTATTAAGAGTTTTTTTAAAATATTTTGTTCGTTATGAGGAATGTGCGTGAAACTGTAGGTTGCGAACAAAGAATTCAAAAAATAACCATTTACCTTCATCATAGCTTTACTGTGTGGAAAAAGCATTCTCCTTTTTTGCATTTCAAATGTGAAGTCAGTCAAATTTAATTTTTGTTTATCGATTTGGAAACCGAAAAAAACCGCTTTAAAAGTCTAAAAATATAACGAGACTATCGTCCAAAAACATACTTGAAGATGCTAGATTATTTTTATAACGACCATCCTTTAAAAATTGTGTAGTGGTTTAAATACATTTTATATAGTATCCTCCTCATTTCAATTCGTTGCGAGATTCACAAAAGTGCATATCACGTTTTTCTGTATCGAACATTGTGTTCCAAAAGTATTATAAAATAAATTCTAGATGGTACATGAATATATTGAAAATATTGTTTGGTTATAAATTATACAATATAAAGCATATCAATTTTCTACTCAATATCTTTATTAAAATAAAGTGTGCTTTTACATATTTCTTCATTTTTGGTGAGTTCAGGAAACAGTGTTCTCGTGTATAATCATATCACACGTATTTTTGGTAACTGCAATACAACACAGTATATTGCATAATTTAATAGAAATTAGAAATTATAGAATAGTTTTCATTATTATTATCATGATAACCTGTAATTTTTGTAATTGTTTTCTTCTCAACAGAATATTTAATAATGTAGTCACGGTATAATTTAAATTTTAAAAACTTAAAAAACTTTCGTGTAAAATATATTATTGTATGCTATCATTCACAAATGAACAAACTAAAATTACCGTAACTTACGACTTCATGTATAGAAATTATTTTATAGAAACGTTGAAAATATGTATTAAAGTATACGGAGACATGGTATACTTAAGATATGTATCAGCTCAACGGAGAATGGAAGAACTTAGAAAGTGTTTCAATTTTATCTCCTTCAGTTGCTTTCCACGTTTCCAGATTTGTCGTAATGTGACGTTGTCGCATTGCTAATTTCTCAGCATATGTTTAAGGTTTTTCTAAGGAATGTACATTTCACTTACACAACTTTCAATTTCACAACATGACAATTTTTAATTTTAATTAAGGTTTCGTTCATTACAGTTCCCAAACGGATATTTCCTGCTGATTTATGGTATAAACCCTATTCAAAAGTCTCTGCGCAAATGTCACCGAGTATCGAACAAGCAACATTGCGACAGAAGAGTTACAGTAGAGCTTTATTTCTCTCAGACACATCTTCTACGTTTATTCAGGAGAATGATTTGAATCGTTGATGTCGCTCAGTTAAACAAGAATGGCCACTTGACATTCAACTTGCGAGACCAACAGATCTCGGAGGTGATCTAATTGGTATTCTCATATGAGGCGACTCCCTTGAGAAGTACAACACACGGTGAATTGGGTGCCTGTTTCAGTGATCGATGGAAGTTTTGAGTTTTTCACCAAACATTATTCCTCATCTGGGTAAAAATACATTCATGTAGCAAAAGAAATTATCATTGAGAATATTTACGCGCACACAAGAAAATTTTGAAACATTTTCCATTAGACTTTCCGATGACGTTTTTGAAAATGTTAATTTAAATTTTTCATGTGCATTTGTTTCTGAGGTATTTCCAAAACCCCGTTAACATAGCATTGATTTAACTAACACCTTATGACATTTTTAATTTTAATTAAAGTAAAAAGGCAACGATTCATTTTGTGGTGAACTTCCACTCTGTCTAATGCACTCAAACTAAAATAAAGACGTATTTACATTACAAGTTGCATATTCATTCTCCAACAATTAAATTAATAAAATCACCATAAAATTTAAATTTTATTTGTGAGAAAAGAAACCTATTTTCACTAAATGACCAAAAATGAACACTGGACGAGATATACACCAAATATACAGTTTTCGTGATTTCATCATTTGATCCACTTATTGCATTAATCTTCTATTCATGATTACTATGAATTGAATGAACTTTCATCCAATAATATAAAGTTTATTTCCGACAACATATGATTTTATGTATGATTCAAAATGTTAAAAGATGCAGAAAATAGGTGGATCACATTTCCACCGACAAAATTAGGAGTCACTTTAAGGTTTCATTTCGTAAGCGTTTTTATGTTATTATGCACTACTTCGTAAATTTGTAAATATTATTCCGAGTGTTGTCATTATTACTACATTCTGTTTACAAGAAAGTAGGTCATATTTGGACCGCGTACTGTCGTTTTCACTTCCACGATATTCTACCTCATTCTTTCCTTGGATTTGTGTATTTTAATATTCACTCTAAATATGGTGTTGACATATATATTTCAATAACAGGTTTTTTAAACATTTGATCATTTGATGAGATGCTGCTACAGATGAAAAGAAAATATTTCCTTTTATTGTTCACGTAATATACGTAAGGGATTGTACATTTCACATTGAAAATATAGATGTTATATTCTATATTAAAAATATATAAAAAAACCTGAGACGTTGTGATTCAGCTCATTTACTAAACTCTCGAATATTAATACTGAGAGTGTTTATCGGCAAATCTAGTTCAAGAATGCATATTTTTATTCGTGATTCTGTGTAAGTTGTTTCAAGTATTCTAGAAGAAAATGAGAATCGCAGGTGTATACACAAAATAAATTTTATAGCATAATTTGTTTTCAAAATGGTATATTATTTCCTTAGAATGCTCACAAAAAATAAGTATACGTACAATTTGGCAACCTCAGATAGAAAGAAAGTGAACACCTAGCGAAATTCGACCATTCTACGTTGCTCACACCAACGTAACGTACCTCCTCTATTATATTTTGTAACATGAAATAAACTTTTCCTTGTAAAAATGGCGCTTCTCCGCACGCGAGGTAGCAGTAGCTCTTGTCTGCAACGAGCTCGGCTTTGCTCCGCCGCTGTGAGGAAACAAATTGAAATGTACTACGTCCCACCAAGTAACCAGAAACGTTTTTTTTTTTTTTTTGACATAGGAATACGTGTATGTTGATAAAACGTCTGTGTGTAAAATGCAGAGGAGGCTGATATTCCTGCAAAAATTGTTGGTCGTCTTACGCATGGTTTGTGATGTAATTCGTTGCATGAAAAAACAAACGCTGTGGATCGAATGACAGGAACTTTTCCTGAAATATCTGACTGATTTTATAGCCAAAAATTCCTGGTCGCGTTTTGTTTCAACGAAGATATAATCAAATTGAGGTAGTAGATAAATTAATATTCCATCGTTAATTTGTGACAAGAGGTAACGTGTCTTGAACGATTTAATATTCCATGCAGTGCTGCAGATTTTCCACGTTTATTTCGGTTTATGCGCGATGCTTCAATAACGGAAAATTTTCGAGACGATTATATAATCCTAGTACTTTGCGTTAAACTTATTTTCATCCAATATTGATTGACACATATTCAGCAGAAATTACGCGACAATTCACAAAAATCTTCTAACACAACTTTATATTTGTCTTTTTTGTGTTCTTCCTCCCCATCGTAACATTTAGTAACATCTTTAATTAAAGCACTTATTCGCACATTTATGCTGAAAACCTTTCACTTCTCCAATAATGCTTTACCGATTTTCCAATCATGCCAAACAACAAATCAATGCATGCCAAGATGACAACAAATCAATAAGTCAGAACATAATTGAGTTGATAGTACGAGATTTTTCATGTCTAAATAATGGTCAAAAATTAATTCACTACAAGATAGTTCGGATGTATATTTTCAGTGTTCACAGAGGATTCAGTTTAGAAATTTTTCTGGTTCGAAGGAGAATGAAATGTCCAACATAACGCTCAGATACACTGGGTACTCATTTTAGAGTAATCAAAGATGGCTTGCACATTGAGGTATGTTGAGGGATGAGTTAAATTACCCCATTCACACATATCCCGTTAGCAGCCCGGAGTTTCACCTACAGACCCTCTCTCCTCATACACGGGAAAAATGTTGATGTTATTATTATTTTCGTTTTTGAAAGAAATTTACATTTGAAATATTTTTATAAAACATTTCAATATGTTTAACAAGGTTTAAGGTATAATTTTAACTTTAGAGTTTTTCAAACAATTTATATATTCAATATTATTTACAGCTAAATAAAAAGGTACTACATTATAGAAAATTTTATTCGTTTGCGACAACTTGAATTCTCCATAAAATTTTCATTTTCATCAACTCCAAAGGAAGACAATAACCTTCTCCGTTAAAAAGATTTCCAACGAATAGTTGATCACCACGTTCGGCCATGTTACCAATCTATTTTGTTTTATATAAACCATTTTCTTCAACACTCTTTCTTCCTTAACTATACTTCATCATCCACAAGCCTTCTTCCCTTGAGAACAAAATAAATGAGGCGTTCTAAAAGGTCGAGATGCATCCGCGCGAGTTGGGATTAATATTCCATCATTCTTTGTGAGGTGCTTCTTTAAAACTTTATACCCCTTATTCTTTGCGGAAAATCGATGTTTCATAATATTAAAATGTCGCATTAGACTCGACACGTAACGTATTTCAAAAAGAAGCACCGGGCAACAAGTAAGGTGTGGAGAAGAACGGGACACGCGTACAAGCGAGAGAATATAGAATCCACCTGGAAAAGAGAGTAGTTATCAAAACGCTTCCGTGAGACAAACAAAGGTGCAAAGGAGAATCCTGAGACAGGGGAAAGAAGAGAGGAAGTAAAATGCAAACTTTGAATCAGTTGTCGAAGTGGGGTTCTGTACTGAGGTTTACTTGATGCGAAATACACTATAAAGTATGATGCCGCATTCTATTCAACGAAAAGCATCATCCAAGTTCATTTGTATGTAGTAGAAGACGCAATAAATTTGATACTTAGGCATCTAACGCAGTATAATAATATAAACGGCGTGTAACGTGTAATATATTACTTTCCTGTTTTAGTTAAAAATAAAATAAAAGATTAAATAACCAAACGCAATACGAACACAATTACATTACGATTCCCTAAATTCCCAATGTCAATAACTCAATATTCAGCAGTTTGAATGTGCTTGGCTGTTTCAATGTTACCTTAGATCAATTTTATGTTATTCTCGAACTGGAGATATTTGAACAGAAAAAGTTTTATCTCAGAAATAAATATATATTTGAACTTTATGACTTAAACAATGTATAATACTTATGATATGTATTGAAGTATCCTTAAATAATTAAGTAAATAAGTTTTTAAGTTAATGAAAAATATAACGTAAAACACATGAAAATCACTCACCAATCGGACGAAACTTTTCTGCTGTCACGTAGAAAATGATCCGATTTGTCTCTCTTCGGATTACGTTAAACAACCGTCAGACGAAAAGAAAGAAAAGAAGCAGGAACATTGGAATTTTGAAGATTGTACTCTTGGGTATTTAAACCGGGATGAGTGGACTCCTAGGGACCAGATGAAACATAATTCAGTGTTTTTACATCTATGGATTTCGAAAGTATGGGGAGAATTTCCAAATGTATCACTTCAAAATATTCATTAAATTAGCGTGAGAGGGGACAGGAAGAAACAGATAGGGACTGGTAGAGGGGGTTTATTGAAGAGGGGTTTTGTGCAGGGGTTGGAGGTTATGATTTGATAAGAGATTTGTAAATACCAGAGAAAAGTGTTGTACATCTCAGTCCCATGCATTGTGTTTAAAATATTCCCCTTGTATTGGTACAAATAAACCTCTTCCCAATGACTTTTATCAAAGCATAGCGAACATTTTCTACGTCTCTAAGCAAGGGGGGATGGTGAAACTGTTTCGTCCAATTTGTAATATATATAGCTGAATATATTACAGTAATATATATTAGTGAATTTGATTATATATTAGCTGATTACCCGGCGTTGACCGGGATCTTTCTTAGACATCTTTTTATTTTCAGAAAAAATAAAGTTTATCATTATTGTAAGATCAAAGTACCATTCAAATTTCCATTCTTGTAAAATCGGAATTATTCGTCGAAATTTTACGATTTAACGACAATTTTATCTTTGCTAAATGCACAAAACAAATAATCCATTTTTTTGTGAATTTGATTATGATTGACGTTTCCCTTTTTAAATTACTCTCTCAAATTGAAGTATTTTAACACTTCTATTTTTAATAACCAATTTTCAATATAAATGCATTGTGTTATTGTAGAATATCATTTTTATTCAAATAATAAGGAAATAATTTTTCAACGCACGAACACTTTAAGACATAATATACTTAAATGCATTAATAATTATTGAGATGTATTGGTTAAATAATCTGCAACGAATTTATGAGAACATTTTCTGTACATTGTTTTTAAGTCAAATATAAAATGTCAAAGGTAAAAGTAATTATTCTTGCATTTAAAAATAATTTGGATAGGAGAATATATTTGTGAATATTACTGTGTATTAATAGGTGAACGGTTAAATGTATAATTAGTTTTCTAGTGCTTTCAAAGTAACTTGAATTCTGTAAATATTTTGTTTTGTGACTCAAATAACTCGTAAATTAGTTGTAAAAATGGTAAAAGTTTTAACAAACTTCAGGGGCAATATTCCCTTAAGACATAATAAGCTATTGTGAAAAGTACCACTTAAAAGGAAAATACCATTGAAAATTTGAGGTAAAATTACATAAAAGAAAAAGTGTGACATGTGATGGGAAAGTGTTGTGACATGAAGAATAAAATAAGTGGCGTGCGCTATGTGAAATTAAAAAGTGAAAAATTCATCAGAAATCCTTTGGTCGCTTCAACCCCAATTTTTGAAGCCCCCTTCGTAACGATGAAGTGCGCCGACATCGCATCGCTGTGACTACTATCGCCATCACCATCACAGATGTTACCGCCACCGCGGTCTGCGTTGTGAACTCAAGCATACCTGGAGAGAGCCAATAGGTGGAGCTGGTGACTGAGGCAGCAGCAGGTGACGAGCTTCGCTGCAGCGACCGGGGGAAGACAAAGACTTGAGGTACGAGTCAATACCGGCTTGAGGAGAGAGATAAATAGAGATCGGCGGTTGGCAAAGGGACAGAATGAGTAAGTCAGTAAGAATTAGTAAGAGGTTGGAAGGAGCGAATGTGTTGGAAGGAAAGTTTTCAAGACGGCGGCAGGAAACTCGAACCGTAAGATGATGATGGTAGTTGAAGCCATAATGAGCTCACGAGCGGTGACCATGTGTCATGAACGGAGCACGGACGTGTCTTTTGGAAGAACCAATCGGAGAAGAATGAGAACTTCGTGTGACGAAGACCCGCATTACCATGGAAAATATGTAGGATAATCAGTATATATCTGAAAAGTAACTTTGCCTAGTTCATTCGTAAACCTTTCGTTTATGTGTTCATTTTGGTCTTCAACGAAACTCCATTTGTGTTAAACAAACAAGAATATCAATCAATTCCTATATCTGATTGAGAATCTAAATGAGAAATAGAAAGGAAAAACACACAAACATCACTCACAAATTGAACGAAACAGTTTCGGCGTTTAGTCTTTCTCAGCCACGTACAAAATAATCGGAGTCTTCCCTCTAGGGATTACGTTGACCGACCATTTGATGAAAGAAAAGAAAAGTAGGAAATAAATTTTGAAAAATTTATTAGAGAGAAGTTTATAGAAGACAGTAGTGTCTCTTTAGTTTCAAGATATCACTACAATGGCATTTACCTGCTCATTCACGAAATCTCAGGAAATATAAATTCTGCGAAATTGAAATTTGATTGGTAGGTTTCTGATATGAACTAGGATTCCGCTAAGAACGGATTTTACGAAATTCACACCTAACAGGGTGAAATGGGGTTTGGAAGGTTATATTTATGTATCTGGTATGTCTGAGACCATTTCAACCAAACTTGATATATTGGTTATCTGACAACAAGCAGTGTGCGAGTAAGACATCCCTGGCATCCCTAGGGAAGGGTTTAGAAGGGGGTATGTGTAAAAATAATGAGAAACCCCTACATTACATTTGAAACTATAGGTAATGGTGCTGTTGTGATCAATAAGGATATCTCCGTGGGTCTGTAAGTTCACAATTATTTCAAATTGAAAATGTTAAACCCCTGGCATCCTCGGAGTACGGGCGGGAAAGGGTGGCAGGTAAAAATGCTCAAAACATATTTGGTGTTAAACACATCAGTTTTGCGGTCGTATAGGAGAAGAGAGACACTCTCAATGCCTCTTAAGTGCACAGTCACCTCTATACGGGAATATACTTCCTTTGGTCAGGCGATGAGAAGGGGATGAAATGAAAACTAATCGAAAATAAACAGATTTTTGCACTCAGACCAAATAAAAGATTCTCTTCAGGGCAATAAACCACACCAAGGCATAAGTTTAATTTTACAATGTTACTTATATTGACTGGAAATAATAATATTTCTGCAATTTAATAAATAATTTATATTTCCAACATTATTAAAATTAAAAGACTGATATTGATAAATTCAATTCTTTGAGTTGGAATCGTGAACATTTTATGGCTTACTTATTATATTCTGACTTTAAGAGTGGTTTCACGCTAGTTTGATGTTAGTGAATGTACGATTATGTGTCCGTGCATGAGTATGGTATGAATGATGGTTTCATAATAGATATGTCCTATTTAATGTAGGTTATGTAATACTTCGTTTTGTTTCTAAAGAGTGACGATTTTTCTTACTTTCTTTGAAATTAAATGCTTTTTATAGCCTTATCTTGCTTTGTTTGTAGTCCTCAAAAAATGTCTAAAGTCATGAACAAGAATTTTCTTTTTGTTGAAGCCTCTCAACGAGAATATATTCTAAACTGATATGTTATGACTCATAGGATCCATGTTTGAATCGGTTATTTTCTAAAGACTAATGATGCTTATGATAGTCTCGTCTAATATTGACCTCTCGATGCAGCTAAGAGGTGACGAACTCGCACACACAACAATGAAACCCGTTCTTAAAGAATGTCGCCTCACTTTGAGCGGCACATGAGCACACAAAAATAAAGAATATTTTTAACTAAAGAAGGATTTCTAAGCAAAGAAAAGGAGCGAATGGTCATAGAAATGAACGACCAATACGATTTCAAAGAGACATGTTGCGTGGGACAATGTTTATTTATGACTCAAAGGCATCTACGCTAATTGTCTGAATCATGCTTTTAACATCAAAGGCTACCACGGCTAATACAGAAAAGTTTTACTTCCCAAACTTTACAAATATTACAGTTCGATTTAAACAATCTATTTAAACAATTCGATTTAAACAATTTCGAATCTTAATTGCGTATTAAGATTTCCCTAAAATCATATGAGTATGTGATACAGTAAGGAGAAAAACAATGTGTATATTTAAACTGGCTGAGGACGAACTTATGTCTCAAAGGCAAATGCATTTATTATTATCTGTCATTCAATTTGTAATAACAATTAGACACGGAATAAATGCACTTCATTGCACGATATAAAGTGTTTTATATCCAATTTCCCCAGACAAAGTTTAGTTGAAGCTGATGTTTTGCGAAACATGTGTTCGTGCTGTTTACAACAAAATGTCAAATGTGAGTGGCATAGAAATCAATAATCACGTTCTCTAGGTGATTATTTACCCCACAAAATAATTGAACTGAAAAGCACTGAACATTCGCTGCACGGACGAAGAGTGATAAGCCAACATTCCAACTAAATAGACATAATAATGTTTATTGCTAGTCTCTCTCTACTGCTTTCTATTTACCCTGCCACTTTCGAGTGCGTGTATCAATCCCTACTCCTCCCGTGGAAACCAAACCCCTCGGGAAAAAAAATCTATGAAAGGATGGACTGCATTTCTCTTTTTTTTCTCAACTCCCACTGTACCAACATGGCTCCCAACATCATTCGCCACCGCCGGGAGCGTGACAATCGCTCCCCTCCTGCCATGTAGGTCCCAGCTTTGCCGCAACGTACCCGCGAATCCCATACGTGCACGCGGAGGGATACAAACCGATTACGCGTGTTTGCGGCACTCGTCAGCGTGCGCGACGCGATGCAGTTCCTGTCGCGGTGGCCGATGACGTGGAATTAGCAGGAGCGAGGGATGAGGGTGGTCCCTGGCAGCTTAGGACAGGCAATACAGAATGTGGTAGGGTGGTTAGATTTTTCAGCTGCTACATTGAATGAACATTTCACAATAGTTAATTAATTTTGAAATACTTCCTTTCATTCTGTAAATAACATGATGGTAAAAACACTTGTGACGTGGTAAATACAGATAATGTTTTTTTGTTTGAAACAAAAGTAATTAAAATATTACATTCCATTAGGAATAAAACGTTGCAATAATGTAATAATTTCAGCTTTATTAACTTTATGTTTTTAATTATTAACAAAATATGTAGGCAAAAAATTATGATATTTTGATCCAAAACCATTGTTGGTATCATTACTTATTCTTTTCAATCTATTGATTTTTTGTGAAGTTCTGGAAATTTTCGTTTATTGCGCAGTTTCATATTTCGTGTAAAGAAAACATGTAGTTTGGTATCAGCTACCGATGAAAGTATGGGAGTTGTCAGATTAGAAAACATTAATTTCTGTGAAAGAGAACTGCGTTGAAACGTGAAGAGGTTCAAAGGTGCACATAGCATGTATCAATACGACTGAAGTGTAAAGGGAGTTTTGCAAACAAAAGGTAACACGTATACACTACGGAATGCATACCTGTTTGGCTTTTACATGAATACTCGTAGTTCTCTCATTGCAGTATTGGAAAATAGATGAGATTTAAGCTCCACAACAAGACAAATAAGTAACAAAGGAAGATTCGTGAATCAAGATGACTGAATTATTGGTTGTGTCGCCAATTTCTGAAACATGGCAGCGAATTTTAACCATGTTGTATGGGGAAATACGACGGGTCATAAAAATATTATCTACGATAACTGTTTTACTAAAATATGTATTACTTCCTGCCTAAGTTCCGTTCATTGATCATATACATGATAATTATTCAGGTAGATTGTTTTCAAAATCCTTAATGCTTTCTATTGTGACTGAGGTAAAAATGTATGAAATTTGTTTCATTGTGATCTCTATCGTTATAATAAATTTGCATATTCTTATTACCAAAAGTTATTTTTACTGTGAAGCACATTAAGACGGACTTCGTAATGTGTGATTAATATTTAAAAAATAAAATATTAAGACAATTTTATGGACTAACTGAAAGATTAAAATCAATTGAAAGTATATTAAACCTAATACAAATTGTAGGCAAGTAAAATGGTACGTAATGTGAAAATGAGTGTAAAAACTGAAATAGTTTTGTTCATATCAAATATAGAGGTTAGAATACGGATGAAGATGTATTATATGATGAAAACATAATTTTTTGAACATTCAAAGAGTTTTGATGTTTCATCACCTTAATATGCACTACATTACTATTAAAAAATAAAGAAATTATGTGCATATGTGTTATATATCTCAAAATATTTTATTATCATCTCATACCGCACAACATCAAAATTTAATAAATTCAATTCAATGAGTAAAGTAAATTTAAAATATATTGTTCTCCCGTGGAGAGAGGTGGCAGAATGATGTGTTGGGATACGATGCGTAGGGGAGAAGAGGGCGCCGAGAACAGCGGCCAGTGTTTCATTGGCGCCACAGGACAGAAAGATTGATGTGAGAGAGGTGTGCACGAGTAATGCAATATTAATGAGGTTCCCCGCCCCATACAAACAACGCCAGCTGGTAGTTGACCGATCTCCCACTCCTGCCTCAAAGATGTTTGTTCCCGTTCGAATTCAGTTTGCAGCTTCCTTATGGCCATTTCACACTTAGGTAACCGGAGTCACAGATGCACTTTTGGTACTTGACTTTTCATACAGGGAGACTCCATTTAATACTGTGTTTAACTGAAAGGAGCGACGTATCACCGAGACACGTCTTCGAGACCGGTCACCAAGTACAAAACGTCCCTTACCGTATCATTTACATCGGTTTCGTTGTAAAATTAGTGATTTGTTTTTTTCTATTGTGTTCCTTACCTTTGTTGATGCTCTTAAAATGATGGTTTTAGCATGTCAACATTTTCGTTCCAATCTAACAAATTCCGTGTATGGCTAACAAAATCGTGGGTGAACACAGTGTAGAACGAAAAAAAAAATTTTTTTGGTTATATTTTTTTATTACAAACATAGCTGAGTGTTCTCCAGGTTATGCATCATCGCGTAATTCAGAAAGGTGCAAACACGTATAATATTACCGAATAATATCACCGAAAATATGAAAATGAAATTATCTGTGCAATCCTTGGTCCGAATTTTTATGAACAGCAACTTTTAAAATGCTCAAACACATTTTCGTCATCTCTCGCCTTGTCTCCATTAAAGTGAAAAGTATAAAAATGAGAATAAACATTGTATTACTTGTACCATATCATTATACTTATTAGTTTGAGAATTTTTGGCTAAGACGTTGAAAATCTATCATTAAGCGACTAAATGAAAACGCTATGATGTGGTACTTGTGCTGGAGCCGAATACCCATTTAAACCCGGCACACGCGCATGTTTATTATAAAAATAAGAAATTGTCCTGAAAGAGCTTAGCACTGACAATCTTACTTTTACGAAGATTATTTTCGAACAGCATCATCGCTTTCTTCAATTTTCTGTTATTAAATGTTAAGAAATTTATTTAATTACTTCACACTCCACCATCCTTCGTTTCGTCCAGCATTTCTTCGCCCATGACCCCGTCACGTGGCTACAGCCAGAAGCAATTGGCGCGAAAGGGGAGGAGTCACGGAAGCGCCTATAAGGCCCTCTCTTCAAGAGACGTAATGGTTATATACTGCCATAGGTTCCCGTTCCACGCTAGCCCTAATTATATTCCTCTTCGTTACGCCAGGAGAAATTAATTTCCTTACAAACAATTTCTGGAGCTATAATTTAGATGTGATTGAATAATGCTTCGTTACAATGAAGACATTTTCTCGGCGTTCCCTGTATTTATGGTTGACCTTGGTCAGAAATTTGCATTGGCAAAAAATCAGATTGATGACTACCGAATAATTATTCAAAGAGTGAAATTAATATTTACATAACTTAACAAACACTACTTTAAAAAAAGAAGCACGATTTGCTTTAAGAAAAATTAAGTATTAAGGCATTCGAGAACATCAATAGAACATGTATATAACAGAACCAAAAAGTTAACTGCTAACTGTTACATATATAACGACTATACGTATAGTCAGTGGCCCCCATATAGCGATACTCGTTTTGGTGCTTTCCGGGTTAGCTCCCAAAAATTAATGTTTTACAAAATTAGCACAAAATTAGACAATAGTTTTCATTACTATCCTCGGAATGGGTGCCGCGGACTATACTCAGGTAAAAATACATGCATTTCTCCTACTTGTTCTCGAATATGTAACCGATATTCTTAGTGCATAGTTGCAAAGTCCCAACAAAAGAAACAAGCTTTTTATATAGAACGCTTAATATAAAACGACGCATACCTGGAACCACAATTCTTATGTTCTCGATGAATTTATTAAATATTTCAATGAAAACATAGTTATTATTTCATTCCGCTTCTTTGGTAATGTCACGTGGTTTCACAAACAACACCCATAAACTGGTGTGCGCTATCTGCCCTTAAGTTAGGGAAAACTTTCTTTTTCTCCATTAATTTACCGTATTTCTCACCTACTTGTAAGAATTTTTCTAAATTTTATATTAATTTGTCTAATATTTTTCTTGAGTACGGTATTATGGAAGCTCCACTGAATTAATTTTAACTAGTATAACTGTACGACCTTTCATCCAACAGTTAATATACTCGAGAGAAATTCAACTCTACAATCTTTATTTTTCATATTTATTTCACTCACGTAATAACAGTAGTTCCAGTTTTCAAATTTCGACTCGGTAGTTAACCCATTCTCTCCTACTCTGGCCTTTCAAGACAAGGGAGCTGAAGCCTTTGTGTACAAGTCTCTTCGCGCCGTTTTCCACGCATCCATGACGCGGCAACACGCTAATAAAACTGGCAGTACGTTCTGCTCTCGAGAGAAGAACCATAAAATGAATGTAGCGCAGCACTACAATCATTATGACTCAGCAAAAAAACAAAAAAACAAAAAAAAACAATGACAGATATTTCGTATTATTAAACACGCTTTTTTTATTTGATTTTTTTTTGTGGGGCTTTAGAGCTCGTCAACATCCAGGTCATTGGAGCCCAATTTTATTATTATTATTATTATTTGAACGGGAGGCAGAAAATCATAAATCATCTTCGTTATACGCGAATGAAATCTTCATGACCTGCCTCTTCAGAAGATTCAATTTGATGTTCTGAACTTCAGTGTGCGACATTCCAGAACATTCCAGAACATTTTGTCATAAAAACCTTGCTTCCATGAGACTTAAATAATAGAGGCCGAATGAACTTCCCTCATCAACACTTTCAATCATGTTACGTCTCATTTATGTTCTTCAATTTTCTGTGAAGTGTCATCCCTCTAATGAGAATAAAGAAACTGTGGATCTAATAAACGAAATTCACTTTCTGCGTTTATTTTATTTATTAAAAGATAGTTTATTTATTTTTGAATGTGAATTAATTTTGCTTTCTTTTTTCTAATGTAGATGCAAACATTTACAAACCAACAAAGGTTACATATTACCACCACCTCTATAAACTAACTTTCGTTTCAGAAATAATAATGTCGTTAAATTATGACTTTCTGAGTTCTCCCCCCATATAAGGCACCTTACTTCAGTTAAAAAAAAGATTTTACTTTTCATTACATTTCAAATTATTCAAATTTGAAGTAAATTGACAGATGATAGGTATTTTTTAACTATGAACAAATATCATTTTCGTAAAAATTAATAACTCCAAACAAAGGGGTCAAGTATTATCATGACCACGTGGATATACACAGGCTTCTGATATTTTCGCTCAATATCATATTTCTTAGAGAGTTGTGTAATGCATTCGATATCATCTTCAGTGTGGACAGTATTTTCTGACTAGTCTTCTTCGTGAACTTGAGACCATTTCCACTTCTATTGCTCTAATCCTTACGAATCCGTACCTTTTCCCGAGAACGTGATAGCGCTCGTAAGGACTGTGTTATAAGGCAAGAAGAGGGCTTACGTAACCCCTCTCGCCACGCTCTTCCACTTTGGCCAAGGATTGCGTCTAGTCGTTCTCATTTCCCTCAACAGCATTCTCTCCTTCGTATCATCTTCTCCCCGCTCCTCTCTTCTTCTTTCTCTCATCCTCCCTCAAATTTTCCGTGATATCGTTTATATTTTTGAATCCCGTTGCACCATCCATTTGTCTAAAGGTTTTTGTGGTAGTTTTTTTATTTCTTCCTCGCTGAGAAGATTACTTCTAATGTCAACTTGCAAGACACGAGAAAAGGTTGGTACTGTGTAGAAGGGATAATATGAAACAGAAAATGTTCTGTTGGAATTTCTATACTTAGAATGAAAATAGGAAGCAGTGCATTATACAAAAACCAAGGATACCTTTGTTGTGTGAGTTGATAACTGAGAAAGGTATGACAGCGATGAGTAATTAAACGTGTGTGTGTGTATGTGTGAGAGAGGGGGGGGTAGAAAAGATGGAATGAATTAACGACGTAAAGGTCAATTTTTTTTATTATTTAACCAAAAATATTAGAACTTTTGAGAGAAATTCGCTTAACTCTGGATCATGGTGTGATAAAGATATTAGTAGATCCATGATATTTGATATTCTCCATACTATTTACAGAAAAGAATGAAATCCAAGAATCAAAATCATGCATTTTAAATTTGTAAGCTGGATCAGCTGGAAGTTTGAGAGTAAATGAGATGAGGCATTTGAGACAAACTAGAGAGAAGCATCTGACACCGTACTCGAGATACAAACCATATAACCTTACTGGCTACCCTACCTGACAAACTAGCGAAAGTTAATCTGCAAGCGTAATTACATCATAGCAGAACCTCAAGCTCAAAGTTAGAGAACCGTGTCATATAGTCATGTCCCGGGTTGGCAACCCTGTACGTTCATATCTCATGTGACTCGATTGGACACGGTAGATTACATTGGATTTCGATGACGTGTGGTACGAAATGTTCCTCTCACGTCATCATAGTGATATAAACTCCACTGAAACAATTCTCTTGTTATGTATGAAGAGAGAACCACATATTCCTTTTTACTCTTTTGTACTGTACTACTTGCAGTTTCGTATGCCGTATTCACAGTCTGATATAATATGAATCACTCTTCTTCGAAACGTGGGAACTATGAAACTGAATAGCAACTATACTCTGAGCAAAAAGAAGAAGAAAAACAATTATAATTACTAATAGGTCCGCTCAATAATTTCTCAGCCATACTAATATTGGAATATTGCAGTCAGAGCCACCTCATTGTGAAAGCTGTGAATGACATACACATCGGTTATGCAGTATTTATTTTATTAGGTACAAAACATAAAAAAATAAGTCAAAACGTAATAATGTAAAAGCACCAATTATTTTAAAGATGTATGAAGATACTCCTTTAACTCAATAATAACCTCATTTAAGTTAATCGAGTCGTAAGTAATGTCATCTTGGAGACAATTTATGTACTGAATCAAGTGAATTTTCTGTAGATTTTGCCAATGAAAACAATCTTAATATATTTTATTTCATTTGCAATATATATTTTTTTTTAGATATATAGTGTCATTTCCTATTATTTTCAGGGTTCAAAGAAGATAACTGCCCATAAAATCCATTTTCCTTGGAACCTCGATAGAGGGTTTGGGGAAGCGGAATGACTGCTGCATCGATCTTCAGCGTTCTACAAGAATACCGCCTTGTCCTAATAACAAAGCGAGACTTAATAGCACGCGGAAACCGTAACTCGAGTAAAAAACGTAAACTACGTAACAAGCGCGGGCGTATAAGGAAAAATATTTTAATAAATGTCTTCTTGCACACATAATAGCTGTTTATTTACTTAATTGAAGTTGATTGCATGTTTGAATGGTATCGAATTTCAATTTTCACGTGACATTAAATCCTATTATTTGAACATTCTTTTATGTCAATGGGACAAATGGAAAGAATGTAGTAACATAGTATACAAATTAAGGCAACAAAGAACCATGGATGTACAATTACTCTGTTTTAAATGTATTTTATCCTTAAAATATTCTAACTAATGTGGAATATATAAAGATATTCTTAGATACAAATTAAACATAATGAAAGACTTACGACCTTTTATAATAACAATGTTCATTGTCTCCTAATTGGAACAAAGGTCGTCCATATAATCTCCCTCTCTGCTGCCATCGCTCGCATCTCATTCCAACTTTTGCCCGCTTCTCTCGAGATGGATCTTCTCCATCTCATCTTTGGGTGTCCTCGTTTTCTGGAATCTTGAGGGTTCCATATCAGGGCACTTTTCGATGGTTCTTCATCGTCTTTTCTAAGTGTGTGTCCTATCCAACCAAATTTCCGCTTGCAGATTTTTTTATTATGTCCATTTGTCCTGTTTTTTTCAGATATCATTTATGGAAAAGATGCGTGGTCAGCATATTTTTAAAATGTATCTTAGACGTTTATTTATGAAATTTTGAAATTTCCTTTTATTTCAGTGGTGACTAATCAAGTTTCTCAACCATACAGCAGGACAGCTTTGACACAAGCATTAAATATTTTGATCTTCGTGTTTAAGCATTAGTTGTTGGACAGTCATCTTAGCCTTGCAAATGTGCCCCTTGCTGTCTGAATCCTTATTCAAACATCTACGATGGTTCCTCCATCTGACACCATACTTCTCAGATATAATTAGTTGGACATATTCTTTACAATGTTTCTTTCCATGGTATTATGTTTCATTCGCATTTCCTGTTTTGGAGCAGTTTATCTGAAGTCCCATTTTTTCTGGATTTTCTACTGAGGTCATTTAATTTTGCTTTGCATAGGATAGTACTTATGGAAATGTAGGCGTATGTCATCTGCGTACACAAGTTCTTCGAGATGTTGGTTCAGTTTCCACTGAATCCCCCGGCTTTCCCCGTTCTTTTCAATACACCATCTAACACTAGTATAAAAAGAAGGGGTTGACAGAAGGCATCCTTGCCTTACCCCTGTTGATGTAGCGAAGGGTTCAGACCATTGTGTAGAATTCTACTGCTAAAATAGTTGTATCCCTCATTGATGAGGTTGATATATTTGCAGAGTAGACCTCTTAACATTAATTCTTTCCATATCTTATCACGTGCGACTGAATCAAATGCTCTATGATAATCCACAAATAGAATATAGAGAACTCTGATACTCAACTGATTGTTATATTATTATTATTTGCGTGTTAATTTGATCTGTGCATGATTTGTTGGAACGAAAATCAGCTTGTTCATTTCTTATGGTTCTTTCTAATGTAATCATTATTCTATTTAAGATAATTTTGTTAAATATTTTACTTATGACCAGAAGCTGAGTTATACCTCTCCAATTACTACACATTCCAAGATCTCCTTTTTTGGGTATTTTAACTAGTAAACCTTCTTTCCACTCCTTAGGGAATTGTTCTTTTGCCAGATTTCTTGTAACATGGGCAAAAGTACGTCAGCTGTTGCATTCGGATTTATTTGTAATACTTCTGTACTTATGTTATCAGAACCAGATGCTTTGGCGGTTTTCAAAGACTTTATAACGTTCACTATTTCTCTTTTCATAGGACGTTTGACACTTATCCGTAGTTCTGCGATAACCTGTTCTTGTTCTTCAACTTGAGAGCATGTAGGTGTCTCCGTGTTGAGAATTGCACTGAAGTACTGTAATAAATAATTAATTCATTACTTTTAATTGAGACTTATTCAGAAAAACAGACAAGGATGATAAACAATTTCGCACCCGGGGAGGTGGGGTTTTGAAATGACGCAGTTGTACGACAAAAGAGAAAGTTTAATGGGAAGACTGGGACGTAGGTCTGCAGACTCAAAAGATCTTTTTGAATAACATCATAAAAGTATCCACCGAGGGTAGGGACATGCAACGCAGTAGCTCGCGTGGAGCAAAAGTTAAAGAAAAGGAAATTGAATA
Organism: Laupala kohalensis; assembly: GCA_002313205.1. Lineage (NCBI taxonomy): Eukaryota > Metazoa > Arthropoda > Insecta > Orthoptera > Trigonidiidae > Laupala > Laupala kohalensis. The sequence goes on from NNCF01126005.1 coordinate 1,548,341, forward strand.
GATGAAAGAAAAATTAACCAGACATATGATTGACATGTACTTAACTAAAGTAAGTGGAAAAATACTATAGAAATTTGGGGGGATGGTTAGGGTTATTTTCGAGACAAACCCCAGAACAACAACCAAAGTTATAGAAAGAAAACGGCGAAGATGAAGGGGCTCTTATCCTATGTCGATGGTCATAGGATAAGACAGTGGACGAGTGACACTTGCTGTCGAAAAAGGAAGTACAATGGAAATGATTGACAATAGACAGTACAGGGAACAAGAAAACGTTCGCGGAGAAGAATGGTCAGGGTTCTTTTAGGATGACAAATAAGTGTCAAAGACGAAGGGACACGGACGTTGTAATGGATTAGAACAAAGACAGACAAGGGTAGCTCTCCAATGTTAAATATAACCCGCCAAGAGATGAGGGCTACGGGATCGCGCAGTGACGTCATGGAAAAGCTCGGACTAGTGTCGAAAATCGAGCATTACTATTCGTCTAGAACGAACAAACGTCTCTATGAATTGCCCAACCAAAATTACTCCACGTGGAGTGAAAAACGTTTTTGGCTAAAATAGGACGTGACATCAAGAAGGATGTTGTCTTATAAAGTTATGGGAACCTTGTGGGGAGATGGTTATTTAATGAGGAGAGCAGGGGGCAGACATCAGATCGGAGAGAGCTATCTTATATTCATTTATTAGGAGACCATTGGATGATTATGTCGTATCATTACGCACATCGTAATGAGTCATCAGTTTATAAGCATTGAGCTTATTTCAGTATTCTGACTTATAAAAACGACTTAGTTTCATCATTAACATCATGAATAAAATGATGACCTTGCTTTCTTTACTAATGATTCGATGATCATTAGTTGATTGATTTATTTTGACCGTCATCCGATTTCGACATTTTTTTCCGGTCAAGCGCCTTCAACTTTTCGAGCTAAGTACAATGGTTTCGAACTTCAATTACGTCATTAACGTCACATCAAGCTGAACGGGAACAACTTTCAATGGTTCCTCGTGACACTACGCCAAGGATCGACTGGTCTCGGTATCAACGCAAGCGACCGGCATTAGCGGGATGGAGAAGTGAAGGGCTTAGTGTTATCTGGGTTATTGATCTCTGAGGGACTCGGCACGCCCATGCTGTTTTGATGACTGCTGGTCTACCTCAATATTCGAAGGAAAGGTAATTAGCATTACTGGCAGCACCCAGTATAATTGCTTCAACGGCAAGTGGTTAGCGAACTAATTCGAACGTGTGCTCCAATGACAAGGACTTTTGTAACACTTGTCCGTGTGTAATGAATTACACTCATTAGAGACAAACAAGTATTCTTATAATTTTATATCTGTAAAGTAATATTGTCTGAAGATAGGTTACGTTGGAACTGATAATTAACCAGCATTTTTCTATTGTAGAACCAAGTGATAAGGTTAGCAAAGCATGTAATTTTGGGGGTACATGTGGGGAAACAATGTGCATGAGTAGAGTGGATAATAATGTAAATGCAATCTTTGTATTAGCCTATTAAACTAATTTTATGAAACCTGTGTTTTCTGGGAGTTTGTGTATTTAACGACATTAAATGGGCCGAACCCTTACAAATTTATTCGAATCATTCAGGAGGTTCTTCCTGGGAGTTGCTGAGTGGACCCGGTAAGTTAATACTTACCTCAGCCCCCTTCTATTAATTATTAATTCTGTTACAGTACTCAGCCAATTTTTTTATTTGACCCTCTACACAATACCCTTATTATTATTTTTTTACAGAAACAGAAAATTAAGTTGATGAATTACACAATCGTTTCACTGAATCAAACACACCTTTCATATTGCTTTGGTATGCAGAATTCTGTGGTTCTTCCGCTATACCTTCCGTGAACAGGTGGTGATTTTTGTGGGCTGCTTTCTTAATTCTTTTATCCAGCGCAGCATTTTCCGTCTTGCAGCTATATCCGTCTTCTTGTGAGTAGTGTGGATTTAGTGCATAATTCGATGTGTAGCTTTTTCCTTTCTTCAATCATGTTCGTGGTGTTTTCAGATATCTATCATTTATCATTTTTCTTCCTTTGTTGTACGTATGCCAGAATATGATCACACATCTTGCACAACATCTCTCGCATATCCCCCTACTTTCTATCTATACCCTCAAATCTGGAGATGACCGAACGATCTCCATTTTCTCCACCAATTTTGCAGACATAATATTCTGATCTCAGGTTCCCTTGTTTTCACAATATAATATTTATCTCTGCTCTGGTGTTTAGGCGTACTTCTCCTTATTCTGAATCCCAGAATTCTGATCACTAGATGGTGATGAGATCTCATATACGCCCCTCGTTTATTTCGGGCGTCTAACAGCGCACTTTCCCAGTTTTCACTGATACAAATGTGATCAATTTTGTTTTTAAATTTATTTTCTTTATCTGGGGACACCCAAGTGACCTTATGACAGTCTTTGTGAGGAAAGATAGTACCTCCAAACTTCAACCCATGCTTTCAACAGATTTCAATAAATAATTTTACAATATATAGTTTTTATAAAATATATAACATGTCATTTTCTGTTGTTTTCAGGTTTCAAAGAAGCTAACTACCGATGAAATCCATCTTCCTTGGAACCAAGATAGAGGGCTTGGGGAAGCGCAATGCCTGCTGTATCGTTTTGCAACGTTCCACAAGAACACAGCATTGTCCTAAGAACAAAGCAAGACTTAATAGCACGCGGAATATGTACCTCAACAGAGTAAAAATCCTAAACTACGTAACAAGCGCGGGCGTATAAAGAGAAATATTTTAATACATGTATTCTTGCACACATAATAGCTGTTTATTTACTTAATTGAAGTTGATTGGTTAGTTAATTGGCATCGAATTTCATGTGACATTAAATCCTATTATTTCAACATTCTTTTATGTCAATGGGACAAATGGAAAGAATGTAGTAACATAGTATACAAATTAAGGCAACAAATAAAACCATGGATGTACAATATTACTCGTTTTAAATGATATATTGTACGAGTATTATAACAAGTAATTGTACATCCATGGTTCTTTATATATATATATATATATATATATATATATATATATATATATATATATATATATATATATATATA
>NNCF01126005.1:1551657-1579675 GCA_002313205.1 Laupala kohalensis
ATGAATTTTAGGAAGAGTGGGGATTAGTACTGAGAAGGTGGAAACACGACAGGTATCTGTCTCATTATTACGCGGGTCATCGGAAGAGACGGTTGACTTTGAGTCTTACGCGGATCATCGGCGGTGAGAATCCAGTCTCAATCGTACGCGAATTATCGAGAGGGGACGAGTCGGTCCGAATTTCACGTAAATCACCATAACGTTGATTTTGAGTTCGATAATTTCGAGAGGGCGTAAAAACGCAGTTTACAAGATTCAAATTTTGTGGTATTTCTCACAGTCTAATTGATTAATGAACGGCTGAGTAAAACGCAGGTTGAACGCGTAAGAAATATTTTGTCCAGGGTTCCAAGTGAAGTCAGTTATACATTGGAAAAGTTTTCCGAATTACGAATCGGACGAATACGAAAACGGTCGCACGTCGGTGACTGAAAGAATTTGCCGCAAAGTCGATCGAGAACGAAGGAGCGCTTGGAAAGCCGCGTTGTAAGCAGTCGTCGAGTCAAGGTCACTGTAAGAGCCTGGTAGCAGCAGTAGCAGCCTGTGTTGGAGAAAAGGGGTGTATCTGGCCGTGGTGGTTGGACACGATTTCGAAGAAAATATGCTGGTTGTGAGTATACGTCTCTGTGAGGCGGACATTTAAGCAAAGTGATACGCTAGTTATGGATTTGCATATTTCTGTAATTCAGTGAGAAGCTAGTATCTTGCAAAAGAAAAAGTCTCATTGGAATCGAGTCAGTCGCAGTTATTGTAAAATTTGGGTTTTTCAAGAAGAAAGAAGAGATGCCGTGATTAGCTCGTTCTCTTATCACAAAATCCTGTATTTCAGATGGGTTCAACTTATTTAGTAGTGAGGACACACACTTGTGTTCCTTCCTAAAGGAAAACGCTGTTTCAAAATATAATTGGATTAATTATTTATTCAACAATAGGTACATATTGATTATAAACTACAACATGCACACACACAAAATGATACAATGAACCAACATATACCACACATGATACAAGGAGAATTCTCATTTTTGCGTTAACTCCTAGTAACCAATTGTACCAACCATTTACATTTACTTTACATTACTTTAGAGAGGACCGATAGCTACTGCTCATCTGAAAATCTAAGAAATCTCCTCCTCGGAACATCTCTGCTTGTCCTTATTAATATGAAATTGATATAGTCCTTGATCGTTGCACAAATCTTCTCGCAGCCACTGGACTGATAACACTGAAAGTAGCCAGTTCGTTATTACCTTAATTGATGATGGACATTCAGTCAAAAGTTGTGGTAGGAGATCGGAGCGCCTTTCGTAGTGCCAAGTCGTTCATGAACCCTTCCTCCCCACCGTTCTCGGTACATTCATAGCTGGAGACCATTGACCCTCTTCGGTCGTCGTTCGCCTCAGCTCCGTACTTGCTCCTTCCCGGAAATTCAGCGTCCTGCCGACATCGTGGCGAATCCTCGCAGCAAAAGTTCATTGGCGTGTCACTTCACCGACAGAATCGAGTCATCAAGAGAGACTGTTCCTTAATGACTTTCGAACTAATTAGCGCTAGTGTCGATCAACGAGATCTGATCACACAGTCTTAGTACCTCAACTAATTAATGAACAAATTGAAGATAATTAAGTTCACCATGAGCTCGAAACGAATCTTTCTAAGTTAAAGATTGAATATCATGATGTTAAGTTCGTTTAAAATCTTTAAGTGATATTAGCCAAAAATGATCTGAGAACACCTCAAGACAAAACGTTAAAATCGTAAGTTCCGAAAAATATCTTAGACTGCTGAATCGACTGATAACATGATAGACTGATAATCTCAGAAAGATAGAATGCCGGAATGATGCTTGAAAGAATCTAAGAATTCTCCTCTTCGGAACGTCTCTGCTTGTCATTATATCGACAATTCCACACTCTGATACCCCGATACTTTCAGTCACGATCCCCTTCAAAAATCATGTGATTTTCTTGTGCAAAAGAACCTAATTCCTATTTCACGTGGAATCGTTACGATTGGTGATTTTAGCCGTGACGTGTCTTACTCACGAGCCAATCACCAAGCTAAATTTTCCTTTCCTTCAAGGTTTTGTTATCCCCAAAATAGTCCCTACGGTGACCTTAACGAGACACCCACTTCCTCCATTATCGTCTCAACATTTAATTCTGATAGTTATTGAATTTCAAGAGTCAAACCCATTTCTCCAACGCTTCCTTGTTTCCAGTCCTACGACACTTCTACACAGTCGTTAGTATGTGGATTTCGTCACTCACTCCAATTGATACGTCTAAGAGCTGGTGCCCTGTTCACCCCCTCACTTGTTCTCTGGGTCTGAGACCCTTTGTCGCCCTTCAGCTCACAAAAAGCCTGTCTCCCCTTCCAGTTACGTTCTGTGCCTTCTCCTTATAACTGCATGCTAGTATCTAGATCTGTCATCAATATTGACCATGTGTCCTTTCAAAATATATCCCGTGATTTTCCGTTGCTTCACGTCGTTTGTTAATTGTTTACATTTTTCTACTCCCTTCAGCTTCTGGCCAAATTAACGCGTAAAACGCAGACATCCTTCACTTTGTCATATTTACAGATCTTCCTCCGAACAAGAAAACACAAAACCGTAAACTCCTACAGTGGTCGCGTACTTTCCCCCTGTTCTGCTGTTGTCGCCGAGGTCGCGGTACATTTCCGCTCGCTCTTGAGACAATTTATACCTTTCAAATCTTTCACATTAATTTAATTAAAAGACAGGAATTAATCAATTCTTACAATATATTGTAACAAAAATAAATAGTCAGGTCCCACGTTGCGGCGACAATTGTAACAGTAATTTTAATAGGTGTCCAAATAATAATAATACCACTTACCTAGCCCACTCGGCAAGCTTACACTGGAACGTTTAATATGCCCCTGAACAAAATAATAAACCAAAGGAAAGTCGAGGTTCGGCCCATTTTATTGTCGTGAAATGTGCATAAACCCTTCTTAAAGGAAACACATTTATCAAATTTGATTTAGTTATTTATTAATACATTTCATTGCACTCTTATAGCAACAATTATAAAAATTATCTCAGCCACAAACGTCTTTGGCACCCCAGGGGACTTTCATCCAGTAAGTGCGTGTTTGGCAAACACTGGGCCACGAGCTGAGTTTGGCACCACTTCCACTTACTTGTGCCAGACTCCTTCATTTCTCTTTCCTGACCTTCCTTGGTCACCTCTTGTTCTTTTCGATTCCGACGCAATTAGGGCTAGTGTATCTTCCATTGTCCTAATTTTTGTCCCCCACTCATTTTTTTCACCTATCCCTCATTCTCCCCCGTCATTTCCTGTCCCCCCCTCATTTTTTGTCCTCAGATGTATGTTTTGAGATATGTTTTGGTATGTTGTAATTCAGGAGGGTTTTTAGTGGGTATGGTTGAGTCATTCGTCGAGTCCCACACAGGGGGAGAATCACGTTGGCTCTCCCTAGTGCGAACTGCATTTTCACCACCTGTACAAGTTTTTAGGGCTCCAATGACCTTTGATATCGTAAAGTCTAAAAAAATGTCTCTAGCATATTACACACACTTCATGGTGTTTCACTGGTATCATAGTGTCGCAAGCGAGGAACCGTACTCGGCACTTCATGCAATTACCTTATCATTTGAATGCTTCTCCTCCAGCCACAAACCGCCATGGATGACCCACGTTGATTGATGCGCGTGGTCCCCTTCGTCCACTAATGCCGATTCAAATCGGACCGAGTCATCGTCTTTCTTACGTCAGCTGTTACACCCGCCAGGCTGATCTCAGCGTGGAATGTAAGATGTTGTACTACGATCACCAAGCGCAACTTGCCGAGGAAATCAAGGTCAAATGACTCTCGTACAGTTGAATTGCCATTTATCGCAGAACCGAATTGTTCATCAATCACGTAACTAATTATTTTAAGCGAAGTCAACGATATTCGCGCCGAACTAATTGAGATTCGGAATGATTACATCGAACTCATCTTTAAACAGTTCGTAGCATGCCGCATAACAGACAGAAACATAATATTCATAATGATCTGTCTTATGCTGGTTACTCAAATGATGTGAAAATTATCTGATAGAATGATTACTGGAATCTCATCTAGAATCATCTAGCTGCCCTCAGACTGATGTGTTGTAAGAATCATCTACTCTAAGATAAGACGATATGATAAGATACTGGAGCTTCTCTACTCCTTGTTTAAATAACCATATCCCTACTCCATGATTCTTTCTAACCAATAACTTAACAATTTTCTTCTCACAGACACGCCTCTGATTGGCTCGACTTGTCATGACGTATTTCCATTTCGGGCCAATAACAACACTTGTTTTCTCTAACACTAACTTCACTTCTTAACTCGATGTTTTTTCCAGAACTGATACCAAATTTATGACCCACTCTCAACGACACACGTGTTTCACAAAGCTCTTTTCATTCCCCCTATCCAGATGAAGTCCATTACTGTGTTCTACGAATAATAGCACTTAACTTGACATATCTGTTAAGCGTCAATTGTCACTTCCTTTATTTCGAACCCTTAACTTCTTCTGCGCAAACGTTTTCCACTCCATAATTCTGACTAGTATCACCCATCTTGTATTGTATGACCACGTGTTGCCCGGCACAATGACCAGCTTTCGTCCTTCTATATCCCTTTTTATAATTAAAAACCCATGTCGATCCACTGTTCTGCAAATGGAAATCTCCTTCTGTCGAAGGGTTCTATGACCATCCCTCTGTTACTTTCTTTTACAAACGCAACCCCTTCGTTCTTCTCCTTTTAACTTGTTAACATCTATCAATTATTTATTCTTGACTACTCTTGACAGTTTTCTGTCATCATCATATTTTGAGACTGTCCACATCCTTCTCCAGAATTGCTAAAAACATTTTAAGAAAAAGACTCGCAGCTGCCTGCCATAAAATTTGGGGCATGTCTCCGCGCTGCCCTAGCGAGGGTCGCCCCTTCCTCCAAAATCTATTGTTCAACAACGGTCTTCCTTTCTTCTATCGGAACCCCCAAAAGGCCTTGCGTTAAAGTTTGTTCTGCAAAATTGCTTGGAATTTTATCCAAATTAATATCCTAAAATTAAGTTTAAAATGGAATCCAATGTTGACTTCTGACTACGGCTAAACAACTCTCCCTTTTTAATTATAAACGTCTAAGAGATATTGAACAATTATTAGGAAACTTGAACATTTCATGTATGAATTTATAATGGAAAATTCCTGACGACATACTAAAAATGAATTAAAAATATTAATAATTTCATCCACTTACCTGAGATATATATTATTATGGCGCGGATGTTTGTTTATGTTTTCTCTTATTTAATGCTCTCGAATGGCAGACACCGCAACTTCTCTATCAGAATTTATGACAATTCATGATTAATTTGTATGTGAAGAAATGTAAAGGAAAGTGTAGAAAAATAGCGGAAAGGTAGAGCAAATATTATATTTCACATCTTTTCAAGACCACAAATTAATGTTTTTAATAATTTCTCATATTGGCAATTGGCTAAGCATGATGGGAGAGAAAGGGTAATTTACAAAAGTCACCTTTTAGGAAAAATACATAGCGATCACTAGTAATTAAGAATATAACTAAGGCAAATCATTTTATTTAAAAAATTTCAATGCACTCATATTAACCAACAAAGCCATAATAAAATGTCTCATATGTAGGTACATCTATATTGTTGGTATTTACTGCACACCAAATTAAATTGCTTACCCTGATACATATGATTCAAACGTGTTCGTTTGAAATATAAATTCAGTGTTCTAATCATAATCTTACAAACGTACTATGTAATTTCATCTTTCACTGTTTTACCAATATTATTGACGATCAGATGTTAGCGTAATTAAAAGTAGAACTATTTTTTTCCATTTCACATATATTCGTGCAGGATATTGTTGATAGACAAAAGTAATTTTCAACATCGTAGAATTGTGTGTCTTGTTTACTCATCAATTTTATTATGGTACATCAGATAGATGCCGATCAAACTAACGACATCATCAGTGGCTAACCTTAGAGAAAGAACTTAACACATTGTGCCCGAACAAATCAATTATAAATGAAAAATTTTACGTAGTTAAACCTCATAACATTAAAGCGGAATCAAAGAGAGTAAAATATATATACTCACGTATTCTTAACCTACCCAAGTACCCTGGTTTGAAAGTACTCGTATTTCTACACGATCACTCTAGTTGTCCTGTATTTGCGTCCCACAAAGTGTTACGCATAGTCAACTAATAATTGATTTTAAAACTAACGGTAGCTTGACGAGGAAGTACAGGAGGTGATAAGTGGAGTTAGGACGGTGTTGGGGAAATGATTCGTTATATTTCACTAAAATATGTACAAAATATTGACGACGATATCTGTCTTATCATTCAACTAACTATCTTTGTGTCTGTATTTAATTTGAAAACTGTAATATGAACTTGCATTTGAGGCGTAGCTATTTCCCTCTAGGCAGAGGAGCGTGAACAATGGAGCAGTGGAGGAAGGGAAGGGAACACGTAGGAGCGCTCTCTATGTCTGGAACTCGCCCACAGATTGACCTGCGGCGTAGCAAGTAGCTCGCACTGCCAATAGCACTGATGGTGACGTCGCCACAACCGACCGGAATTGCTCCATCAGGAATGCAGATTACACGGACCACAGAGCGAAAGACTTGCAGAGATAATGCGTAACTATTATCATTCGTCAGACATTTCAGTTTATTTTGTATTGCGAATTGTAATTGTTGGATATTTCGTACATTGAGTAAACGCTCTAAGGACAGCAAACGAAGTATTGAATTGAAAAGGGTTGTATTTGTTATTTACAATATGGCAGTTTTGGCGGGAATGTGGGCCTGTTTGTTGGTGATTTGGCCCTGTAGTTGCCGTGGGCTGTGCTTACAATATCCTGGTATTCACTCTTAATGAATTTACCTGTTACGCCTTCCTCACTTTCAGTCATAATCGTGTATGATCTAGCAATATATTCTAATGTTAACGAAACAAAATAAATTTTATTTATGTAATTTACCCAAAATATTTGACATATTCTAACGTATTTACACTTATATACATATTTACACAATACACAATGCACTATCTCTAAATATTATACATATTCACGTATTACGCATCATTATATATTTACAAATCGCCTTTTCGTTTCTTCATTTCACTTTTTCATTTTTTACAATCATCTTTTTCATTTCATCATCCACCAAAATTAAGAGATCAGTAACAGAATTAAGAAAGGCCGGCGGAATCATTCTCTTCCACTATGTCTAACTCAGCAATTCTTTTATTTATTTTTTCTCTAACTATATTGAAGAAATTTCCAGGGAGTTGCACTACCGGTGATCGATTGTCCCTCATGACTTCTATACCTAACATTACATCTCGCGGTGGATCCTCAAAATTTCCCTCCCGTAGGCAAAGTTTCCTAGATCATTCTTACAGTTGCAACACACTGTAACAGGATATGTATCCAGTCTTCATATTCTTTGCAGAGTAGACAAATATTATTCAATAGTATTCTCGATTTTCTTAGTTTCCAACCCACAAGTCTGAACCATGTCTAACCCGCTCTCGCGCCTTTGTTTAGCCTGTCAATGTATGGCTTTCTCCCCTAATGACCTGCAACTACTACCTGAACTGCTAGTGAACGTTTTTCTAATATATTTATTACAGTTATCTGTCTTTCGTGATTTTGTTATGTCAATTTTATTTCATTCAAATCTGCTCTGTAGTTGTCTATGTATAATTCTTTGTCTCACATGTTTCTGAGGTTTAAATTGAATAACAGTGTTTGTATCTTTCCCCTCAAACCTCGTTCAGTACTTTCTTCGAAACAATGTTTCACGATTTCATTCCTAGAATATTTCTTGATTTCTAACCTATATTTAAGATCTCCTAATTTCAAAATTACATCTAGTGAATATTCTACAAACTCCCATCTTACTCCGCAGTTTGCAGTGCTTCTCGGAAGGCCGGTAACCTCTTTTAAATATCCATTCTGTAGTGGATAAAAATGGAGTTGTTAGTGCTTCCCCAAATTTCGGCCATATGCAATCACCGGTATAACTAATGAACTGAACATCATGTCTGTGAGTCTAGGTGATATTTCGAGCACTTTAATTGCAGATTTCTGTATTTCATTGAATTCAAATATTGCCTTTCGTTTTGCTCTCTCCTTATGTCTATACCAGTTCTAGTTCATAGATATATTAACTCTTAGGTGAGTACCATATCAATTGTCGTTTGCTTGAACGTCCATCTTTCATCTCTGCTAAAATCCCAACCATTTTAAAAAACCATAATTTTCGTCTTGTCTGTATTTATTTTTAATTTTCTATTATCATAAAATGCTTCTAAAATTTTTAGTCCTACCTGTAACCCCGTAATCGATTTAGAAGAAATTACTAGGTTCTCTGAAACAAGTAATCCTGGTATCGTTATCCGTGAGATTTCTAAAACTGGTGCATCTATATTATCTACAGAACGAAGAGCAACGGTGAGAGTACACATCCCTGTTTCACAGAAAAAAAGTCACTAACAAAGTTTTCGTGAAGTCTAACACATGCATTATCCGCATTGTATATTGCTCGTAGTGCATTGATGAGCTTTTGTGAAATACCCTTTTCCCCCAGTTAAACCCTGTCGACATTGTCAAATGCTTTTTCGAAGTCTACGAAAGCGCAATATAACTTTCCGCTCTTGATTGATGTCGCTTTCTTTGTAAGTGAATTTAATACATAAATGTTATCAATAGTGCTGAATTTGCTTCGAAATCCCGCCTGAAGTAAGGATAGTTTGCTATGCATTTCTACCCAGAGAGTCAACCGTTTTTGCAATATTTTACAGAACACCTTACCCACGACACCGAGAAGAGATATTCCTCTCTAATTATTTGGATCATTTATGCTCCCGTTATGTTTGTATATTGGCTGAATTACGACTGTCATTTTTGTCCTCCCTTATTCTTTGTCCCCCCCTCATTTTNTTTTGTCCTCCATGTTTTGATATTTGGTTTTGAGATATGTTGTAAAACAGGAGGGTTTTAGTGAGTATGGTTGAGTTATTCGGCGAGTCCCACACACGGGGAGAGCCATGTTGGCTCTCCCTAATGCGTATCTGCATTTTCCCTACCTGTACAAGTTTTTAGGGCTCCAATAACCTTTGATGTCGACATGAGCCCCACAAAAAAATGTCCGGAAAACACATAGTTGAAAATTTTTAATAAAATTGAAGTTAGATCTTCGCTTATTACTTTTATGTATTCTGGAGGTAAGCCATCCACCCCATTCGCTTTCCCTGTCTTCAGTTACGCAAAGTATTGAACTTCTTCTTTATGACTCGGTGAATTTTTTGAGAATATCGACGAAAAAAGACTTTCCCACTCTCCCGTCTCTATAGTATTCTGGATTCTTTGGTTTTGGCGGAGCATACGAATAGCTGAACAAGAGTCTTCGAGATTTTTATTGTTTAAGATACCACGAATTTGGTTGGCTTCTGCTTACTGCCAAGGTTTTCTCGCATTTTAAATGGTATTCTTGTAACATTTTCTCACTATTATTAATTTTGATGAAGTTCAGTACCTCCTAGCAATTGTAACGTTTCTAGTGCCTGTCTGGCTTTGAATTTAACGTCTCTGCACTCTGCTGAATACCAACTAGGTCCTTTATTATTTCGTAATTTTCCTATATATGATTTCATTTGCCTTCCTGGTACCCTAAGAGTATTTTTTTCGAACACCGCAGTGCAATTTTTTGACATTTCTTTTAATGTTTCCTATGAAATTAATTTTCTTTACATCAGACCACAATAATTTATAGCCTTTTTTAGTTTCCTGCAAACAATTGTTCTTCCTCGCGCATTTTAAGGTTTATTTTTACTCCAAGTGCTATATGGTGTGAATCAGTGCTAGGTTCGATCCAAAAGTTTTTGAGAAGTGCTAAAATATTTTCTGTAACTAGGGCATAATCAATAACACTTTCTCCATTTTTGTTTATGAATGTAGTATTACCTATTTTGTCAGAACCATGTCACCCATTTAGAATGTCTAAATTTTGGAGTTGCTCGCGAGACGCCGGAGAGAGAGGACGTATTTGGAGGTCGCTCCCATAAGCCGTTTACCTGACCGGAGAGTCTGCAGTCCCGCTAGCATCGGGAAAACACTTACGGAAGCTGCAGTGAAGCGATTCAGGCGCCATTCTTTATTATTATTACTACTTTTAATATTATTATTTTTGTATTGTTTTGTACGTATTTTTGTACTTACTATGATATATGCTGTACAATGGCGCGCTGCCATTGGCCGCTGGGCTGCAGGTCGCTGTTCTTTCGGGGACCACGGCCCAGGCGTGGATTTATGCACCTCGGCGTATTTGTTGTGTGTTGTCGCCGTACTTTAGGTGATGGGTGGTGTGGAGTAGAATCCCGGGTCGCCAGAAAATGACATCATTCTTGAGGAACTCCGCGAACACCGGGTTTTGCTGGAGAGACTGGCGGAACTTCCTGCTCTCATGGAACATTTCCAACAGAGAATAGGGAGTCTCGGATGGAGACATTAGAGTCAGAGAATAGCTTTCTGTCGACTACCTCGAGAACCAGTCTCGACGCAACAATCTGTTTTTTTTCGGTGTGGAGGAACACGAGGGAGAGTCGTGGACCGATTCTGAACGTCTGGTGCTAAACCTCGCAGCCGTATTTGATGTGGAGCTGTCACACCGTGACATAGATAGGACGTACAGGACTGGACGAAGAAGAGAGCGGCGACCTATTGTGGTCAAGTTTTCTTCCTTCAAGAAGAGAGAAGAGCTGCTTCAAGCCTCACGTAAGTATCCGCGCGGCGCAGATGAGCGCGACTCGTACGTGCGAGTCTCAGAGGACTTCTCTTTGAGGTGAGGCAGACTCGCAGAGAACTCATTCCTTTTTTACAGGATGCGAGGGAAAGTGGCCATAGGGTTTCATTGAAATTTGACAAGCTAGTTGTCGATGGGCGCCGCTACGGCTTGGCAGATCTTCCGTCGGTGGGCAACGGGGCTCACAAACCACGTGATGCTGCCACCCCTCCACGTGCCGCTTCGCCATCTACCGAAGTCAACGTCACCGCCACCACCAGCAGTGCCACCCCACAACCACCTGCACCTTACGCAGGCGAGCGGGTTGACCTTCGGACGAGCTACTCCAGCGTCGCCTCCACTGCCGCTGCGGCGTCCGATGTGCAGGTAACATCGAAGGCAACGACTTCCTCCTCGACCAGCACCACCACCACCACCACCACCACCACCACCGGGGGTGCGAAGTCCAGTGCGCGCCTCTCCAAACGAAGTAAGAGCCACTGTGTTCTTTTTTTCGAAATTATTCTTTCCTATTACTCACGTTAAATGCGGTCGTACAATTTTTCAGCAAATTCATTTCGAAACGTTAATGTAATTTGTTATCAATGCAATCTCTCAACAAATTATTTAAAAAATGTATTACTTCTAGGGAATAATTTTAATAAATGAACGCGTCAGCAAAGGAAATAGTTAAACATATAGCGTAATTGAACGATGTGCCTAAGGAACAGTGAAGACTAAAACAAATAAGTAGTTCTATTTTTACCTCTAACAATATCACAATGATACTCTTTCACTACCACAACTATTTTTACCTCCAATTTTCATTACAAGTCACTCTTTTACAAAATATTTCCTATTATAAAAATAAGTAACTTTCATCGGTTTAAAGAAAGTCATTTGAAGATTCCTACAACGATATTTTGAAAACAACATGTTTTACCAGTTATCAATCGTAATAACGGATAAAATAGGGGTAAGAAACTACCATTTCTTACGAAGTGCGCTAATATTATAGTTCTCGCAGGCAAATCGCTGAGCGTCAGTGTGATCCACGAACTGTGGACAGTTGGCGCACGTCAAAGGGACCCAGGGGGTTGGGTTGGGCGAGTGGGCACCGACAATCATTCGATTGCGATTGTTCCGCATGACAAGTTTCAGCCTCCGGTGACACAGGCAATGTGGCATCCCACGACAGTGACGGGGGAGACAGAAACTCACTAGCAAACGCATCTAATCGACACTGATAGGCGCACTAAAACGGCACCACTGAAATTCTCATATTTCTTCAAACAAAAAAAGAAGAAAGAACATTGAAAATTCCTTGCGTTGAACAACAGAAGATCTTTTTTTGATTACCATGAAACAATAATGAATGTGCTGTAAGATACTAAATTTTATACTTCATTTTAATACATTTTTCATAAAGATATTATTTGCTGCTAGTATCGTAGTCCAGAGCTGCGTAATCAAAATGAGATTTTGACATAATTTTCTAGATTATTGGAGAACGATTTCATTATTTTATTCCATCTTCCCTTTAATGTTTTCTTTCATTTTCTAAATGGCTGAAATTGTGTTATTTCATTACATATTTGAATGAATAACTTATTATGTCTTCAAAAGTAACTAAGAAAAATATAATATTGAACTTTAACATGTGTTCTTTTCAAATGCTTTCTCTTATTACTGTAGGAACATTTATAATCAATCAAAATGTTTTCTGCTATTGTAGTATAGAAATAATAAAGTATGTGAAATACCGTGTTTGGAAAAGACTTGATTTAGATCACCACTGCTTCATTTGTTGAAATATTATCGAATCAAAGGTTTAAGGGAAAATATTTGTAACACAGATTTTTTAAAAATATGGATGAATATGCATAGCCAACATTTGACATCAGATGCACACATTGAAAATCCGTATATATTCTGAAAGCTGACAAAGGGATGAAGCTGACAAAAGCCAACTCCGTCACAAGCTCTTTGCTTGACATGCGTGAGGTCAGTTCATGGAAAGGGAGGCGCCCGTCCCCTTTGGCTGTGACCCTCCCACCCACTCACCAACACTAGCCATCGAGGGCCGATGGACGTGACGCGTGCATGCGAGGGCATTTTATCGCCCAAACAATGGCTCCACTGCCCGACAACAGAGCCGCCCGCCCTTCTCCTCTTTTACGACAGTGGGTGGTGGTGGCAAAGGCATTTTAGCAGAGGCATTGACTGGGGATGGTTGTGGTGGCGAAAATGGCACCGGAGGCATTGGAAATCCATGGGCGATAGTGAGATATTCCGAACATCCGGGTTTTTGAGAAGGATTCACAGAAGAGGGATCAAAGATGGTTTCAGTGGTGATGGTTGTGATGATGATGGGTGAATTAACTATACAGAGACATTAGCACAATATCTATACTGTGCACTCTTCATGTCTCTCTGTGGTGTCGAGAGAGTAATAGGTCGAGACCAGTGTAGTGAAGAGAATAAATCGTGTCAACATTAAGGAGTGTCAACTTCTCAGCTATTCTGATCTTCATTTTTGAGTCGTATTTCAATCAATTCTCAATTAAGATTAATCTTATTTACTGACTTATTCATAATTGCACCCCTAAACTTTATTACAGCAATGGTATATATTACGTAACTACATCTCAGTGAAAAATAGGGTATGAAGTAAGGTATGCTAGGGTGTAAAGATGATCAAGATAATTGTGCTAAGAGACTGGGCGTAGATAACTCAAGATCACTAAAACTCATTATCAAAATAGTTAAAAGGTGCGAATAGCGTTGACGATGGTGAGGGATCGAGGTCTAGAGACAGTTCTGTACAGTGAGGACCTCCCCACCCTCCAACTCAGTAACCCTTCAACGGATGTGAAGCTTTCTATTCGACGCACAACCGATGGAGATGAACTGAGGGAATCTACAAAAGCAGGGGACACTGGCTTTAATAAAGGAGTGAAAGGATGAATAGACGAGAGAGGGGTAAAAACTTCTCACCAATTGAGGAGGTGGGCATTATATTAGCAAAACACCTGTTACTCCATGGAAATAATCAGAAACAATTTAATGGCTGGTAAGGCTTCCAGTACGATTGTAGATATAGTGAATAAATGCATGTAAATTCAACTGTTTTATTACACTAAATTTTAATAATTCATTTATTTATTTCATCAAGTTAGTTTTAACTTATTTCTTAATTTAATATAATTCCATTAAAGGATTCTGTGAGGCACAAGTGTGCTTTTTAAATTTCTTTGAACATCTTTGATTTTTGTAAGTAAATCTTCCCTTGCATAATTTGGTCACTTAACATTGAATTTTCACAAAATATTTATTTTTCTATTATGTTTTAGACACATCGATGGATAGTGGTATATGTTTATTTCTTATGCATATTTCATTTATTATTCATTATAGTTTTGATCATAATTAAATCTTATTAATCTATTTGATATTGATATTTAATTTTATTTACATTTTGAAGACAATACTGTTCTTATCTTAATATCCTCTGTATATCTGGATATCCCTCCGATTTCTCTCTTTGAAACGCAATCTCCAATATCTCTCTACCCCATCTCACCATTCAAATCATCACTCATACACACGCTCAACTACACAGTATATTTCTTCAATCCACAGATTACGTCCCAGTGAACCCTTTTTTATTGCCAATTCACCTGCGATTTACCTATATCTTCAATTACAAGTGATTCCCTAGTATTTAAATCTATCTATGACCTCTCTATGAATTTGTAAATTGATAAGACCAGTCATCCAAAATACGATGATTGTGTGAGAAAGTTGGGGGAGACTTTTGTATACCCTTCGTAGAGAATTCAGAGGAGGGTTGTAGTTAGATAATGTTACGGGAATGGTGTGTTGAGTTCTAAACTCCGCAATGGTGATGAGAGAAGTTAGCGTATTGGTTGGACCAATGAGTATAGGACAGCCTGGAAAAGAGGAAACATGTCGCAGGAAAGTGCAATTATCAACTTGAAAGGATTTTCAGTGTTGAACATTCGATCTAAAAAAGGAACGAGGGTTGAACTAGGAGACGAGGAGGAGAAGTTTTGAAGGGGAAGTGAGAGACAAACATTCGTGGCAACTCAGTCCAGTAATTGAGGACCGTACTCCAACACTAGAGCACAAACGGGACATATGAATGATAGAGAAAACATAAGAATGATAGAGAGACTCATACTCACAAATCGAGATATGGAGGGAAGAGAACAATAATTATCCTCTACTTCCTCTAATTATGTTACTCTCATAGAATACTCTTAAACTAGGATCGAATGATGCTCCAAAAAATATTGGCTCTTCTGTGCATCAAAATACGAGTACAAATATGTATATATGTAAAAATGGTTAAAAATGTTTTCATTGTTTTCGTACTACTTATATACTCTATTGTTTATTAATTTTTTTATTTCCTCATTCTTTCTTTCACCCTCATATATGTTTTAGTGAGACCTAATATTTACAAGTTCTTAAAAGCGCTGCACAAAATCATATTATTGTACTTATCATGAACCCAAGCACATTACATAATGGATGATTATACAATGAAGTTATTTGAAATCAAGCATTGAAATTTCATTTAGCATTTTTACACATAATAATTTGTAATACTAAAAACATTTTTAAATATGTAAATGTTTTACAACATAACATTGGTCACATTCATTTGTACTTCTCGGTGCTAATTCACCTGATTTAGCTATGAGTAGTTTAGTATGAAAGGAGAAACAGGAAGTTGCTTTTTAATTTTTTTTTGTCTTTTATTATTTGGTTTGTTCCTTAATATTGAAAAAAAGGTATATAAATGTATTTATCGCTTTGAAAAAAATATAGGTTTATCCGTATATTTTTATACAAAATGGTAGGCCCAAAGATAACATGTTATTGAGAATGTATTTTAGGAGATATTATACCACAGTCATGTTTATAAAATGCTTAGTGTTAAAAGTAATTGTATGAAACTATGTTTCGAAGTTTTATATATTTGAATCATATTACAATTAATTGACAAGAGAAAAAAAACACACAACTTCATTAAACTTCGTGAAATTTTAATACAATGTCAAATAGGCAATTACTAAATACGGAGTATTTATTGTTTAATAATAACATGTCTTCAAAAATAATATATTTGATTTGATAAATGTTAAAATCTATCTCATTTTTCTAATTAATCAACATAGTACGAAAATAAATGTGTGCTTTGGCCAGCGATAAAAGTAAGAACATTTTTAATATTAATAGATTTTTCTTCATACATTAGAACCGTATTCCAAACGATTTTGTAATCAATATTGCCGAATTATGATAACAAAGATAATTCCTTTTTGAGCGGTTTCGTGGATTGTATTCCATCATTATAAAAACTACTAAGCAAATTTAGGAAAGTCGCAGTTTGATTTATTTTCCCTTTTAAGCTACAAAACAGTTTTTCATTTTCTTAGATATAGTTGAAAACTTCCACGTACAATTTAGTATCAACAAAGAATCATTATAATTTAAAGAACCTACCATTTTCATACTCGTGTGTTAGGTGTAACTTAAAAACATTTAATACAAACTTTCCGTTAAAAATAATATACTCATTTGATAAATGTTAAAATCTATCTCAATTTTCGAATAGTACTATTCCTTGTTTTTTCTATACTAAAACAAGAAGCATGTGTCAACAATGCCAATATATTACTATTTCTTCTTTCTTGCCAAATTCTCTTAAAAGACTTCAATTCCATTTACATTAACATGTTCGTTCCTTTAATAATGTGAATGTTTTTTTCCTCATTACACTTCTTTCCCGGATTTTCACTATAAGATCCCTTCCCACGTATTCAAACAACATTTACAATCTACATTCTGACTTATTTTACTGGTCCTTTCTTTCACATGTCGTCTTTCCGTCTGCCCCAACGTCAACGTTTCGTCGCGTCACCCGTCCGCTTCCCGCTTGTTGGCATTCCCTCCGCTCTCGTCACTCGCTGTGTCGCCGCGTCGGCGACCGCTTAGTTGCGCGTTGAGCCGCACCGTTTGCGTTGCGCCGCGCGCGGCGGCAGCGGCGGCGACGAGGCGCACCAGGGAAGCGAGTGTGGCCTGTGGGTGCGGGGCAGAGTGGCGGGTAGAGTGCCGCTCACCGTCAGGCAACCAGGCACCCAACGACGCGACATGGCGTGGTACGGAGCTGACTCCCCTGCGTGCAGGCCTAATTACGCTGCGCCGTTTTACCACTCGTAAAGTAAGCGCAATTTTCCGTTCATTAACCGCGAACGCAGGCGTGAGCGCGACGGAGGCGGAGACGGTGGCGGCTGCGGTGGCGGCTTTCCGCTAGCACGGCGTTTGTCATCCACGGGATGTAGGGTGTAGAGCAACGGGAGACAAGGCGGGAGGGTAGTGAGGAAAAAAAAGAAGGGCGTGGGAGAAAGAGAACTTAATATGCGAGGGGAAATACAGTATATTGAAGCGTATGGAGAGTATTTACACGAAGAATGAAACCCGCAAATTAGTCGATGGAGTACGCGATTACAAGTACATTGTATGAAGGGAAAGAGGCGACGAAATTAAGATGTATACATGGGAGCATTTGAAGGTTGAGTAACATATAATAAGATATTTATGCCATGTCTGTAAAAGGAATAGGGTGAGGACTAAATTTTCAATTAAAATAAGTTGGAATAATTTACATTTTAACATTGATATTTATAATTATTATATATTACTAATTATTTTATAATTTCATTTATTCTTAGAAATATCGAAAAGAATAAAATTGCAATATGAATTGAAAGTGATAATAATATCAAAATATTTTAAGATTTGTTAGATACAGCTTATCTGTTAATATCCTAAAACCTGTTTACTATTCATTTCTCTTTCTTTCCCGATGTTGTTTAATTTTCCCACATATTCAGAAGTTTATCTTTTGACAATCAAAATTCTTTTCAAGAACATTAGTTTTGTATAAAATGTAGAAAACTGTTTATCAAAACAGTGTAAGAAAATATGCTATTTTTAACTTATCTAACATTATATAAATGTGACAGATACAAAGAAAGAAGCATTTCTTTAACATGTCAATTTTAATTTAAAACTAGAACTTTACCACTCATTGTTTTTTGTAGTTTATTGTATCGTGAAATGAATAAAAGTGCATAAATTGTAATACAAAATCTTAAATATAAATTTATTATTATTTTCATTAAGTAATGTGTGACCTATTAATAATAATTCACATCAAACTATGTTTAGTCCAAGATAATTGAAAATGTACAAAAACTCCATTTACAAAACATGTATTCTACTGTTTAATATTTTCAAGTGGAGAAAATTTATTATGAACAAAAAATATATTTCCAAGCATCGGTATGAAAGCAAACAACTGAATATGAGCTACTGGATAAGGTTAGACAGGAGAAAGATGTTTGAGGTTACACCTAATGCTGGTTAATAAACCAGCGTTGTATGAAGGTTTAACACAATGCGGCAACTCCGCGGGACGTTGTAAAATGCTTTCCGGAATTCGCGAAGCATCTGTTGGACTTTAGTAATGTGCCTGCTGGGAGGAGTCAGGCAGTGTTCTTATGAATGCTAACCACGTTACCGTGGTGCATTTATTGAGCTCTCCCGGCTTTATGATCATCTTCATAAAGTCAAACAGTGAAAATGTGAATCTCCCTGCTGTATTCAACAAGATAGTTAACCATCCCTTTCTTAGTTCGCATACGTATTTAAATGATTACAGTCATTCGCTTCATCTTCAAATTGAAATGAAATTCTGAATAAATATTACAGAACATTCTTCTGATTTTTTCTTATTAGTTTATTCTTCTGAAAGATTACTCTCAAACACTGTGATACAAGTATCTGAACCTGACAATAGATAATACAAAAACAGTTTTTTTTACTTCATGTCCTAACTTCTACGTAATTTACTAGTACTCATCATCTTAAACTTCAAAATTCTCATCCTTATACTTTCTAAATATCAATAGTAGAAAACATTTCTTAAAATTTCACTGAGTCACACATAAATAAATTTCTAAAATCTAATTTTAAAGATATTTTTGCTGAATCTTTTAAATAATTATTTGTTTGAATTTGTTCAGAACTGCGACAGGCGCAACATGCCACCCGCGAAACACATCCTCTCTGAAACGAAGATCTCCAGTGAAGTCTTAAGCATTTCAATTGCTTTTTTTAAAATTGTTGTTGTAGCAACTTCATATGCTTTTTATCTGTAGCCAGAGCTCTTTCGATTAAATATCGAACCCTAGGACATGAATACAAACACAATACACAAATTACAAAAAAAAGTATAAAGAATTGCACGATTGTGAAGTGTTCCCTTTTCTTAGTAAGTCTCCTTTCTAATGATTAAATAAATGAAAACTTGAGATGAAACGGTCAAGATGATTGTATTACCTCCCCAAACGTTTTTTCAATGTGCGTATAGTATTAAATGTATTATAAGCAATATGAACCAAGTTTTTAAACATTTTAATTTAATTGAAGCACAATTTTATTGATTTACTCTGAAACAGTTAGAGCAATGTGCATAGGCCGTGACCTTTCTTAAGACCAGCACTGCTTCCTTGTTCTCGCAAACGCGGGGGTAAGAGGTCTCGTTATATCGTGGGGACTATCTGCTTCGCCACACGCCATGGGGTGGAGCAACTGAATACAAGAGGGAGGAAACGAAGGGGGAGGTTGTGTTCCGTGAAAAATGCTCCTACAAAAGAACTTGCGACCCTAAACGAAAAAATATCGCTTACTAAAATATGCTTTTTAAGAGAATCAAATTTACTTCTACTGTGGAGATAATCGTGCACTCAGATCTCTTGCCGTGTCTTTTCAATATATCGCTGAATAATAGTATTACTTGTTGATAAATTTGATTTTGTATTGACACGTATATGTAATTGATTGTTCAGTTACTAATTGTAATATATTTCATCAATACAGACGTATACAACTAATACTATTTGCAATTATTTACACTGTGTGAAAATTAATTTTTGATGCATAGTTCAATTATTTTTATGTTAAAAAAGTACTTTAGATAAAAATTTATAATGATTTTGTTTTCTTTTTGTTGTATACCTACGTAATATGCGCTTTAAAATATTTAACTGTAATTTTTATATTACCGCGAGAAAAAAAATACAACTAAACGTGCAATGAAATGAGTTGGAGTCTGAAGTAATGTGGGGTAATACCTAAATTATCCGCCAATTCTTTGATACGTACCAGGGCAGCTGAAAGCTTTCATATTGACTATTTTGACCCTCAAATACCCTATTCTCTCCATATATTAATTGTAATTCAATATCATTCGACCACGCACTTTGTCTGACTCAAGCAAAAGATCTCGCATAAGTGCTCACTCACCGAGACGGAAACGGTCATGAAACAAATAGAGATCATCTTCCAGCTCTTCCCCTTTTCTGAACACATCCCTGCTTTCTCATATCACCCCTTGTGGAAGCTAGAAGTATTTCGTAGGGGAAACGGAGATGGGAACCCTTGTTTGTCCAGTGCACACGATTGACCGCCCGGAAGCATTGCGTTTCCCGTTAATCAGTGATTCGACGTAATGTCATCAACGGAGCGAGACCAAGGGTGGCTATTCCACCAGTGTGAAGGGTTGTGGTGAGTGCATGCTTGTGTGGGTTCTACGCATTGTAAGAGCGCGGACACATTTTTTTTTACCGAGTAGTTCCACACGAAAACGAATCAAGGCTTGAGAGGTAAGTGACGAGTCATTGAATGGGTGTTGAAACAACGAACGCGTTATGAATCATAATCTGCAGATTTGTCGCGTCATCTCCTCCATGATGTCACCCATGCGTTTGTCTCGAATATAATGTTTGGCACGATCATTATACTATTATTTCCATTCTCCTATTGAAGCAACAACTGTAATTTTTCAAATTATCATGAACACTAATGGCCCGTATAGTTATTTCCATTTTTTTATTTCGTAACACATTGCCCAAAATTATTACACTCCATTTGTTTATCTTTGACTTATTATACTTTCTTCTTTGTAGAAAGTAAAATTCAAGTTTTCCCGTCTTTAAGTGTATATCTTAAAAATCTCGACATTTTTCATTTTGTTTATACTTCTATAATATCCAATATCACAGGTATTTGCTCCAAATGCGACACTTACCTAATGTTTTATGCGATATTAGGCTAAGATTCCTTAGTACGTCTGTTCGTTTAATATTATTTCCTGTAATCTTTCCTGTAATTATTTCCTGTAATATTTTTAGATTTTTTTTCGTTTCTTTATAAGGTGTTACGGACCTTATCTCAATAAGTTAAATTAGAAGTAAATATAAAAAACTAGTAAATATTTTACTTGGTTAATTAGCTTTAAAATCTAGGTCTCATTACATAGTGGATTCTCATTAGACCTTAAAATTGGCATTGTTTCGTATTTGCAAGTAAACAGTATTATCTTCATCTAAGCAATGATGATTACCGTATAATGCACGAAAAAATAGGTACTTTTTATTTTCCTCTTATTGTACCTTTCTGAGCCACCACAACATATTTATAAGCTTAATTAATTACACTATCTTTGAATCAATACTATGTGTTTATAAACTCATGTAAAAGATGAAATCGTAAAATATACAAAAAAACATTAGTACTTCCATAATATTTCGTAGCTATGCTATGTGGACGCAGAAAACGAAATTATTATTATTTACATAATTAAATGAGGCTATCATTAGTATGAATAACCAATTTGTTCATTAATATTTGTCCTTTTGTGAGTTTTCAGACTACTATTTTTTTAAAATATTTAAACTTTGAGTTATACTTATTGCGTTCAAAACATAACTCTTGAAATAAGAACAATGAATGACGTAATGCATATCAGAAAATCACCACCCTCACCACAGAACATTTAATAGACCTGTGCTGCCAAACTGACGGTTCATTTTCTACGGAGATCGAGTTATATTATATTCTACATCAATTTTTTTCATCAAGTATTGGGGTATAATTGTATCTACGCTTTCAGAATTAATGGTTGACATGGCATGTCTGGTAAAAGGAAATAAAAAATTGTGTTTGAATTCCGCGTTGTGCATTACGATCATTTTATCACAACATTGAATAATTAAAATCCATTTTAAAAATTCAGAAAAAATATTATTTAATTTTTATCTTTATAGCTTGTAATAACTTAAATTAGTGCAAAATACTGCGTCACAAATAAATACATATGACTCGTTAATTTTATTCGCTGGGCAATATTTTGCTAACCCTGCCACGTGCTTATCCGATCGATTGAAATAGGAATGACACGCGGATTAAGGTGAGTTCGACTGCGCTGGAGTAGATTGAGCAGATGATGGCAATGATAGAGTTCAAGCAAATATTCAAAATATTATAATTTAAACATAATAGATATGTTCGTGTATCCACTATTTAATAGGTAATTTGATTGTCAATATCTCGTGCAGATAAAGATCAGTTTCTGTTGGAAAGCGTAACGAATACTGTCTAATTATTCTGACTTGAACTACCTTATTTCCGTAATTCCGTTTATCGCAGGAATTGACTTCATCTCGCTAAGTGTAGACCACAAATAATTTATCCCACGCATAGCGTAATGTGTGTAATGAATAGCTTGTCGTTGTAATTGTACTCGCCCAATAGTCTGAACAACGAAACATAAGAACACTCACACAAGTGAATTTACGTTTCATTTTGAAGTAAAAGAATTGAAGATCGACAAGACGTATTCATACCTCCCTGACAGAATGTCGCTTATTCTAAACAAAAAAAAGTATTAAAAAAATAAACAGATGTCAACTTCCACTTCAGGTCTTTTGAAAATTATTTAGCAGTTTTAGGTGCCAAATGTTCTCCAATTACAAACTAAATTCAATCTAATTTTGAGATAATTTTTTCTACTATGTTCTTGAATTCATTCGTGGTCTTTCCGAGTACAGACGCTTGCATTATAAATATAATAAAAATGAAAAAAGATGTTATTAGGTCATTGATAATATGATAGCTTAAATAAATAAAATTTAAGAACTGAAAACATCCAAAAAATGCCACAAAATATAATACATTCAATCTGTCTGGATAAAAATGAAAATATTTATTTTAGCTATTGAATTATGAGATCTAATTTAATCTTCAGTTATATTTTTGAGTCAAATTAATATTTGAATATCTTTTATTTTATCTGTTCGTCTGTTCTATCTTACTGAAACCCTAAATTCCCGGTTACCTGTTTCGGACCCAGATAATGAAGGTTGTACGCCAGGATAAGGTTTCACTATCCACAAAATAATAAATAATACACAAATGAAAAATAATAATGTATTGCAATTATAAATGAATACACGTACAATTGTAATAGTTGTCTTGCAGTGCTCACCAATATTTAATGTTTTAGTCTTCCTGGTACATTTTTTTCTAATTTTTATTCTCTATTTTAATCCTACTCAATTCTCATAACTGCAGAAAATTCTATAAATTTAATGCAGAACTATCTTTTAATAAACTTCATTCCACTAAAAAATAAAATAAACGATGGATTCTAATAAGATACACCTCTCCTCACTCATCCAAACACATAATATACTTCATTTTCATTCTTCATAATAGCAGTCAGAATAGAACACTCTGTTAATGGTATTGACTACTTCTCAGATTCTGCAAACTATTTCCCTAAAGGTGATGCATTTTACATAGATTTGTTGCCTTGCTTCACGGCACTACACACTCGCATAACAGTCTTTAACACAATATCGAAGTGAGTGGGCACAGAGCAGAGTCAGAATCGATATCAACGATAGAGGTACAAGATTGACGGCGCGGGACCCGACTCTCAAGGATACATGGCACAGTATCAGCAGCGAGTGCGATTAATGTTGTGATGCGTCTAATTACCACCTAGCACATGGGGAGACGCATCCATTAACCAAAGAAACGATCACTTTCTGCATTCGTGACTAGGGAAAACTCTTTTCTCCCATCATTCCTCCTCCAACCGTGCCATCCTGCTCTAAGCTCTCGAGCCCAGCAAACACGCCGCTTTTATCCTACGCGAACTATGTTGCCTTGACTTCAGAATTCGTCCGCACGTCTACACGTCACAGCGAATGGCGCGCGCTTTTGTGCAGCCATCAGCTCTGACATCAAAACTCATATTTTGTTACATTACAAATATTGATAGTGTATTAAAAAAACATTATCCAAATAAAATAAGCTAGAATTTTGAATTTCTAATTCATAACCGAAACACTTTTACTCTCTTACAAGAAAGCAAAATTGTTATTAAAACATATTTTAAATAAATTTTTTTGAACATACTGTATATAACTGCTCGAGATATTGTTCTGAATAAATAAAATTCTATTTAAACCAACGTTTCTACTTCTCAGTACACAGTCATCTTCATGGTAAACAGTTGAAAAAACACAAACGTACAAAAAGATAAGCTAAATTAATTAATATTTTAACAAACTTATCTTAATGATTTACATAGTTCCTTTTTTAATCTACATTCACCATTAGTTATTGGCATTTTAATTTACTCTTAAACCTGGACATCTTTTTCAAGTTTGACTGACCGTGTTTCTCTCCTTTTCACCAACATAATTATCTTCGTCAGTATTATCTACGCTACTGCGGAAGCAGAAACTGTTTCTTCAAATATGTGTTTATAAAAATATAAATGAATGTTCAAGACTTTATATATAAACGAGAATCAAGAGATTCACATGAGCGATGCTTAGATAGCCATACATAATTTTATTTTGAGAGCATTTTTGTGGGAAATGTTTTTATTTCACTCTAACTTGAAAGTAACATTTTAGAAAATACTAAAATGCAGAAATTGTGAGAAAATAATTATAATTATTATTTTCATAGATCGTTTGCATAAGTACACCTATTGATATTAATCTCTTTTAATCCAGAAATCCTTTGTTCGTAAAACCTCAACCTTTCTAATCGGTAGAAAGGGGACAACAAACACTTCTCAGTAACCATTACTCGCATGTGTTCGCCATCAAGATGTCTTCCTACATTCAAACACGTCTGTTGCAACTATTCATTCATTCCCTTCCACTCGGAATGGTGCAAATTTCGAACGAAAGATCTAGACTTCTCTTTAGCGTCAAAGCTTTATTCAACTGCAAAGCGATGTCATTCTTCAGCAACGCTTCAAGCGGCAGTCAGACGAACCTCTTCTTTCTTTCTCAGCGTTTCCATTACTTCGTTCATCTCCTCCCGTTCATCCCTTCCCATATCCCTCCCCCAGCACCCAGAGCAGTTAGTCATAGGAAACGAATTAAACACCCAGCCCTCCCATTGGCCTGTGTATCCCTTCCTTTGGAAATCCCTAAGGGAGAGACTCGAAGCCCAGTGAATCCTCGTTGGAGGATAACAGCATTAACTTTAGAAATGAAGTTTAAAAACTCGATTTTACTTTCTTGCGAATATCGGGTTCACTTCGAATGGACCATTTATTCATTTCTTTTTCAATGTTAATTTCTTTTTCAGTGCATTCTTTTGTCTGCTGTTTTTAACACGCGCCTTCGTTTTTCCTACTTAGTATTCGCGCCAATGTAATAGTTTGCTTAGGTTCCTCTGTCAGAATCATTCGAAAGCGTATCATCACAATTTTACTGCACCAATGAATTAGAATAGCAACGTTGAAAATGACAAATAGGATTGTGGCAACATTTAGTCTTCTTTACAGCAGCGATCTAAACATAAAATTGTGAAATCCAATTCAATAAAATACATTAGTATCATTTTGGATTGACTAGTAGGGTCACATATTTATTTCAAGACAAAAAATGGAGTTATTGTATGTCATTTTTTGCTATAAATGAAATAGAAAATCTGTATAAGAGAAAAGTTTGATACAATTATATTCAATACAAAAATCGATTAACTCAACACTTATAATAATTATAATAATAATTATTATTATTCATCGTCGTCGTAGAATGCATACGTGTGTAAATTTAATAGCCATTTTCATAGTTATTATCACTGAGAGAGGAGGTTCCATATAAGAAAAGATTAAAATTGATTTTTAATAACAATTGTTATAATAGATTTGTTGCTGTATGTGTTGTGTTCATTATCACGAAATTCTTCTTAGTGACTTTTGACATAATTGGATCTTCCCTTGCTGCTGTTTAACACTAGCAAACTCTTTTATAACCTATACGTAAAAATTTTCTACAAAATTTTAACACCAACACTCAATCATAAAAAGTTGAGGATTTTCACAGTGCATCACTTCATCCATTCCTGTCAAATACGAGAATTTTTATCTCTGTGATTCATTCGTAGTTATTGATGAAAAGATTATAGGTAACCTGTAAGAACTGAAATCGTTGTCATTTTGGGGGCGGTTACATTATCACTGTCACCTACAGATTCGGCAACGTTGCATTCTAAGGTAAAGTATTTCTGGAATTTGCGTCTTAATTCCGGAGAGCGCTAATGTGAACAGATATTTTCGTGTGAACGATGAGCTTACTGCACGTTTACGGGTCCCGTATTAACTGGTTCGCAGCAAAAAAAAAGAATGAATATTACAGACTGGGGATCTCTGAAATTGGGAAGTGGGAGAGAAGAGGATTATAAGTGGTTTCCTTTCCTTATGCCGTACTGGAGGGTGAGGGATGTCACAGATTCGTTAATATACAGGAAGATTCACATATGATGAGTTGTATTGTGAAAGGAGCGTTCGTAATTGGAATTTACGGGAGAAACGTTTGTTAATATTTTCCAAATGACATTTTTCCTTCTAAACAAATTAGCCCACATATAACCACAAAATAAGATTTCATGTACGCTAATGAGCTCATCCTTTCATATTAGCAGCTCGTTCACTTTGACCACAAAATTGAGAGAACTCTAACGACAAGCAATTAAATATCTGAAATATGAAAATCGCCAAGTCATTTTACAAAAAGTTATATTTGCTAATACTCCAAAATATTATGTTCATGGTTAAAATAATACCATTGTGAAAGAAAATTTGTTAGATATGATCCAATACTTTATACTTGTGTTTTTTGTTTCTGGTAATGCACAATTTTTAATAGAAATTTTTTTAGTATTAAATCCTCTTTGAATACAGTTTTCAAGTAAAATTTACCTGGTTCCTATGCTTAAACTAAAGCTATTTAAATAATTGTTGATGAAATGATTTGGACTCTAGTGCATCGAGTGATACAACAATTCACAGACGATTCAATTACACTTCCATTATATTTAAATATAAGTATTAACGGTATTACCGAATTTTTTTAATCAAATGTGTTGTTCAAGCGTTTTTGAATGGGTTTTCACATTATTCACACTATTGACACAGATCTTCGGAAACCTGCATTTTCGGAATGAGGTGAATTATGTTACAAACCAAACGTTTGTAAAGGGTTTATTTCCACATTTTCATTTATTATGTACTTTGTTATTATTTATGTTCTATGAGAATTGTGTTATTTATTGTTTGTGTATAAATACTCTGTGTCTATATAAACATTCCTTGTATATAGACATTCTTTGACCTATAAGCTCCATGCGTCTACACTCGATATACTTATCCAAAGTGCAAATACCTTGCACGTTCCATGACATACAAGCATTGAACGCGCTCGCTGAGTACGTTCCGTGACACAGTATCAATGAACGCACTCTATATGCACGTTCTGTGTACAGCTATATATACGGCTGCACTCAACGTCCCTTTATCCATTCCATTCCGTTCGTCGTGGCATGAAGCTATTACTACGTATTATTCCTCGTACAGGGAGGACTACTCCGCGAGTACGTTGCCGTGTTGTGCGACGAAACTCTCTACGCTGCGTGTGATACGATGAAACATAGATGTTTCATACTAAACTTTTTGGACAATGATTTCCTTTAAGGAAATCATACAACTGTTGTGCTATTTATTATTTAGTGCGACGTCTTCATCAAAGCAACTTTGAACATAAATGTTCACCACATTCTCTAAATTTCAGTCATCTGCTCCACAGCTACGAGACCGAACCTGGGGAAGCGCAACCACTCCGACCGAAGCAGCCGGACCAAGGTTGCAACAAGGAAGTATTTCCAATGAACTAC
>NNCF01126005.1:1582229-1593025 GCA_002313205.1 Laupala kohalensis
TATATATATTGTAATAGCAATATTAATTTGAATGATGAGAGCAAAAAGTTTGAATTACCCCATTACTATGACTTAGTGACAAATTATTACTGTTGATTTTCTCATGTCACTCACTTGTCACTTGTACATTTGAGGATTTTTTAGTCTCCTCCACCTTAAAGCCTAATCCAATTACCGAATCGTAAACGTTGCTGAAATGAACTTCTTTAATCAATATTAATGAAGTTAACATATTCTTTTACGCCTCTCCTGAATTACCCATATGTCTTGGCCGAAAATATAAAGTTAAAAATCAAAGTAAAATATTTTAAATACTTAAACAAAAAACTACAAAAATCAATTTCAAAATGCATATAACTTTCTAATTTTATGAATCTTTTCAATGATTTGTTTTCAAATATGGTTTCTAGTTATGACATACTTTTTCATTTGGGTTGCAATTGAAATCTTACAACATGATTATTTTTAATTTTGTTTTAATAGTTTTTTATTTTTGTACTTTTTTTAGATTTTAATGTCTTTATTTATTTTAAAAGATTTTATTTCTAAACTTGGAATGGAATATGCACCATCAAGTATAAGTTAGTTCTCACGAATTTTAATGACTTGGTTTTAGAAGGTTTTTAATTTCACAAAAATATACATGTAAATATCAATTATTATTACGCCTACCAATTTAAAGTTCATACTTGATAATATAATTTTATAAAATCATATTGGAACTGATGATTAGAATAGTCGTAGGGATCTGTGGACGGTGTCAAACATTTATTGGCTTCCGGGATGTTTTCTTTTTTAGTGGGGCTTTTTTGTGGGTTTTTTGTGGGGATCGTCATCAGCAAGGTCATTAGAGCCCATACAGGTGGGGAAAATGTAGTTTCGCACCATAGAGAAGAGCCGTAGTGACTCTTCCCCGTGTGTGGGACTCGCCGAATATCTCGACCATACCCACTAAATTTAACAAATATTTAAATACAAAGATGAAAGGAAAGAAAAGAAAACAGTTGCCCAATACATTATATTCTAAAAAAGAAAAAAATTCTAAAAATTACATTTTGTGATTACAGAAACGAAGGATGAAAGGAAAAAAGACAAGAAAGAGGAAAAAAATGCAAATTTAAACCCTCCCGAGAACTTGTGGGAGGCGCTCCTATCTACTCATAAAATTCAGTAGTTTATTAACATTAACCGTTTCATTTCCGAGTATTCATTGTTGGTAAATCTGCAGCCAAACCAATTTGTCTCCGTATACTCGAGTATCTTCTGCAATCAGTTAGTAGGTGACGCACTGTCAGACAAGAGCTACACTCCTCACAAACGGATTCATCATCAAGTAGTCAGAGATACTGATGAGTGAGAGGAGAATGTCCTATGCGCAGGCGGGTCCGCAGGACCTCGTCGTGCCGGACATTGCTCCATGACTTAACAGAGGATTTGATAAGTCAGAGCTTATTTCCTCATGGTTTCAACACTCAAAATCCAACCACTCATTGTTTCATTCACTCAGAATCCTTGTCTTGATGGAATTTAGGAGATCTCGTTTAGAAAATGTGAAGAAATCCACGCTATTCTTGAGACATGCCGCCTTTGCGGAAACGCCTGCTTCCTCAATTCCTCTGATTCCCATGTGTCCAGGAATTCAGCAAAACATTATGTTCTTTCCATCACTTCGGAACGAGAAAAACACATCCTGGATGTTCTGGATCAGTTTATCAGCTGGATACATATTCAGGATTACTTGAAGGTCACTTAGAGAATCATAACAAATCAGGAAATGTGATTTGCACGAGCACTTTGTTGACCGCGATGCTCTCAATATGGCGTAGCACTCAGCGGTGTAAACGCTGCACAGGTAGCTTAGACGGTAGCCAAGGGTCTCACGGGGAAATCCCACGGAGCAGTCAACACCATCAGCCTGCTTCGACCCGCCTGTAAAAACAGGGATATGGAACTGGTGTTTGTCGAGGATTAGGTGAAAGTATACCCTCAACATCGGAGCTGGAGTGTTGTTCTTGTCATGATGCAAAAGATCGAAATTAAACTTCGTCTTGTGCAAAGCCCAAGGAGGAGTCTTACTGAAACCTTGATTTAAGACATTAGTATGCGTATATTCAAGGTTTTCTTAATTTGTTTACAGCAATATCCAAAAGGTTTGGTTGCTCTCAGTCTGTTGTTGTAGAAATTGATGGAAGTTGCGGAAGGATGAAATACTGCATTGTGCACCAGATTGTCGGGTAAAGTTAGCACGTGGCAAAAGTGTCGTAGCACGAGGAGTTGGCGCAGGAGGTAAAAAGATGGTTCCATTTGGCATACAAACTCGGAAAGAGACTACTGCGGTAGGCTCCCGTAACTAGTCGCATTCCTGCATGGTGGACACTATCCAACTTCTCTAAATAGCTTGCACGAGCAGAGCTATATACAACACAGCGATAATCGAGGCGAGATCTTATGAGTGCTCGATAAAACTGGTGCGATCAGCGCCCCATTCCCTGCTACTCAGGAACTATAATAAATTTAGAGACTTTAATGTTCTCGCACTTAGGTCTATCAGATGTTCAATCCAATTCAGTCTCTTATCAAAGATGAGACATAAGAAGGATAAAATTTTAGAACGTTGTTCCCCTGGGCGAGGTGAGGTTCTGCCAGAAGGCTTGGTCTGCTACTGAAAAGAACACGGCGTGTTTTCTCAGCAGAGAAACGAAAGGTAGTCGACTTCGACCTGTGGTATAATCTAATGAGGACGAGTCGGATTTGTCGCACCGCAACTGTGACACTCTGAGATGAACAAAAGATAGCAAAGTCATCGGCGAAAGGAGAGTGTAGGACAGAATTCCGGAATGTTGCCGTATCAATTGTCGAGGTACCGATGCTGAAGCATTTGCTCCGAAGAAGACCTCAGCATGGTTGAAACATCCGCATTTCCACAATTGACGCGGCAACATTCCGAAAACCAAGATATTGATGATTAGAATAGTTTGAAGCTACAAGAAAAAATAATCCATATAGCCACATCGTCATCAATACCAATCATAATGAGAGTATAGGAGAAATAAATTTCTTAGCACGTCTCTTCATCCATTCATTCGCTGGTGTTGTACTGCATTCGTTGCACGCAACCACGAGAGTGAAGGAAGCAAGGAAGGATGTTCTTGTGCGCGCATGCGAGAGAAGCGATGTGCGAGAGAACAAAGGGAAGCCTCCTCTGGAATCGTTAGTGGAACGCACATTGTGTTTATTCAAAATACGTCTCTTCTAACGTGAATTTTCATTCCCAGATTTGTAATGTTCTCTACTGTCATAGCTAGGAAATATATTTGCATCATTGTTTCAGTGATATTTTCCTTTTGTATATACCTCAAATCAAAGGTTTACTACATCATAACGTCATCGTTTTTGTACAAGTCAATTTATGTGAACTAAGTAATAACCGTAAAAGTTATTATTCACTATTTAATCATGGAGTTAAAGGTGTCTTTTTTCCTATTCCCTCCCTCTCTTTCTTTATTGTTTCTTGATGTTAGTTTAACTGGCTGCCTGTGAAAAATCAAGGGTTCCCTTTACATATGCGGCACAGAAAATAATATGACATACATAATAAAATCAAAGACATAATAAAATCAGGAATTAATACAAGCAATGTACAATAATTTACAAAAGAATTATAAGAATCAATGAGTATTGAAAAATGAATTGTCTTCATTATGTAATATTTCGCTTGCTCTCCCACTGGTCATAATTAATAATATTGTCAGCAAGTTTTCGCTTGACGAGAGAAAATTTAATAAAATATAATAAAACTCTACATATGGGTTGTTCAAAGAAGAAGTGGAGTAAGTCCAAAAACGTGGTTTGGATGAAAACAAGAAATTATAAAAATGCGGAAAAAATGTATATGTACTGAAAATATTCATTTGTCAGATAGTTACTTACATAAAAGACAAACATAATTTTAAAACTGAATATTTTAAATTTTATATGAAAACTACATTCCACTGTCCAAATTCTTTACTAGTTTAAGAGACACATCATTTCCTTTGTCGTTTATAGGGTTTGCCAGAATTGTTACATTCTTTGCTAACAATTCGTGTTAATAAAGCTTCATTCCTTCTTTCTTTACTGCCTTGTAATATAATACTAGCAGATGGACCTGAATTATGAATAAAACCAAAGTACTCTTATGCCCTTTTCTATGGATTTAAATCCTTTTTCTGTACAAAACTATATTAAAACCGCGAAATCGTGAAACAAAGTACACGAACCTTAGTTTATTTTCATACCCTAAAATTTACTATCTCTTTAAAATAAACATGTCCTGAAGCAGGTTCATTTATATATTGCCGATATATTTTAAAGTTTTTAAAACAATTATCCTGACTGCAAGATCATTCTTCAACCTATTCAAAACTTTCAGTAACAGCATCTTCATAACTTAAATCCATCTCCATTAAAAATCATGAATGGTACATTCTTACTTCACCACTGCAATGAAGACAGATATAAGTAATTTGTAAGAGCAGTAGGAAAGTGCAATACCCCCAACCCAACAAGAGAAAACAGATTTACTATTCTTTGCTCTGACAGGAGAGCGATACGTTGGGTACACGTAAAACAAGTGATTATCCGAAATTTTTCAAGTGAAGAATAAAGCATCGGGTATTCTGTACAAATGTAGAAGTGTTCGAAGAAGCAGATGTCGTTGTGCGTTGAACGATCTGATGAAGGATTCATCGTGGAAATGGCTTTCTTCTCCACGCAGTTTATTGAATTGTCTATAAGTACATGTTTTTCATGTCGTGGATTAAATAAAAATATCCCACTGTGAAATTATATTTCGAGTGGGATTAAATTAAAATACTTTTTGTTATTTGTGTTTCGTATTTTCGTATGTGAATCTTGAAAGAAGGGAAATATACCCCATTCTTTACTGATATTTCTATTTCTATGAGTTAATGCAATAAGGTTAACGCGACGTATGGGTGAGAAGTCTATAAATACCTGAAATATTCTACTAACGTTTCTACTAGGGAATTTTTGTTTCTGAGAATATGACAGGTTATTATTCGCTTCTTTAAAGTAAAGAACAATTATTTGTTATGAATAATTATTTAATAATGTACAAGTATCCTTCCCTATCAGATTTTCTGACATATACCAGTATAAGAATTGTCTGGCGCCTTATATTAAGTTACAGCTATTACGTACATGAGAGCGCATGTGTGAAATGTCTAAATAAATACAACTCAGTACGTTTACATCGGATTACATAATATAATACACAATATGTACATCAATTGAATAGTAAGAGGAAAAGTTAACTACACTGCTCCGGGGTAAAAATCACCCCTTACCTTGTGAAGACCTGTAATCTGTGCCTAGTAAATAATTAGTTGACATAAACTGACACGCTCTTCACAACCATGGCTCAACGATAAACATTCAGTGTGAGTTCGTCTGAGAGTTAGTGGATTTCAATATCCTAGCCCCTTTTCCGTTGTCTGAAAGTCTCTATGGTTTCCTCCATCAAACCAGTTTCGTGAATAGTACTTAACTAAACGGAATTCAGTCCCACCGTTAATTCATACTAGCATGCTTGCTTACATCCGACTCACTCAGTTCAATTCCCGATGGGGTCAAAAAAATGTTGCTTTTCAATGTCCCAGTTCATATAACTGTGACAATTGAAACGCGAACCCTACTTTTTCTATCACCTTCGATAACTACTAGAATCACTAACTCTTACTACTACTAACTACTCCCATTATCACATCCTCGTGAGTCAGGTTGTTGGTAAATCCAGGTAACTGGCCCACCTAACAGTATCCTTACCACTCATCTCCTACCTCCTATCACCCCATGTAGATTAACTTCAATAGCATGCTACATATCCCAATTTACAAATACTACAATAAAAAGTGGAATACGGGAGACTCGTGGTTCTTCCAATACCTTCCTCCTCTACGTTTTCTCTTTCTTTAACTTTCTGGAAAAACGGGCAAAGAAAATATCTGGAAGGAATAAGGAGATAAGTCAGCGACCCCGTGCACAACGGGATAACGCAGAGGAGAGAACAGAAAAAGAAATCAAGTTCGTAGCGCATAATTTGCTTGGGTAACCCTATTACATAACGCTAACTTCTTCGGCAATCTCTGTATTGTGGTTTAGGTGCTGAGTATTAGTTCCGAATTGAAGTATCAAGGGAGATGGAGCAGGTAGAATGAGGGAAAGGAAACGAGGAGATGCATCGGATGACGCGAGGCAGACGATAATTTGCGCTGTCTCATTATGCAAATGGAAGGAATGTTTAAATGTTTTTAAAAGCGCCACATTTCGGGCACAAAGCTCGCAGTCCGAGTGCCGCGGGTTTGGCACGGTTAATTGTTCGCAATTGTCTTCCGATGTAAATGTGATGCAAATGGGAGAGCGACGGCTGGCGCGAGCGCGGACACTGGCGTTGTGCAGCAACAGGATAGGCAGAGAAGGAGATGGGAACGAACCAGAGAAATAGATAGTTGAGTGGGAGAAAGGAAGAACAGAAAATAATGGAGAGCAAAACACACGAAAACAACTTGCGATCAAATCACCGTAACGCATTGTAAAGAAAACACAAACATTTACATTATAAATAATGATGGAAAATTAGAAGAAAAGAATTACAACATTCAGACAAAAGCAAATTAACGAAAATTTACTGAGGAGTGAAACTCAGGTTTAGAGTGACTCAACGTAGGACGTAGTCAAAAATGATTGCTAAAAGTTTCTTTGTGAAATGAAAAAAAAGAAGGCAAAGACAAGTTAAAACGAATTACTTAACAACTTTCTTTAATCAATACTAGGTATTCGTCCTTAGTCATGTACATTTCTTCCAACCCTCTTAATTCTTATTAAATACAATACGCACGCTCAAATTGTACTATTTGCCGACGTATTTTCCATCTCTTGTTGTTCTTGTATTGGCTGCGACTCCCAGAGTATTCCGGACAAGTGCAAGTCTTTCACCCAATATTATGAAAAGTTTTCTGCCTTTCAATCCATATCATTTAATCGCGTCCTTTTGGTTTGTGGATTGGTTATCGTCTTATATTTCGATCAAATACATTGGGGATAACATATATGAAATACTTTCGTATGTTGAAGTTTTATACAAGCGATAATTTCCAATCTCTATACATTGTGTTTTTGAACAAATCATAGATTGTCATATTTCTTAAATTGTGTATTACCAAACGCCTGTAAAAGGAAAAGAATAATTAGAAATAATCAGCCAACCTACTGAACTCCACCGAATAATTAGTGATGACATATATTAACTAAGTTTAATCGCATGAAATTGTTATTACAGCTTTTTAAGAAATTATTTCAGGTACAATACTTGAAAACACGCGTATCTCGGATAAAATCTTGCAAGAAAGACCTTACATTCGCGTGTTGTTTTTCAGAATTTCAGATTGATTTGACTTCAGGATTGCGACGATCAAGTCGAAACATTAACCTGAACTGTATTTTTTTCGTTTTTCTTTGTTTTGTTATCTCATTTGTACGAACTGCTCTTCTTCGACAAAAAAGTACAATAATGTACTAACATTCATCTGAAATATCTCTTAAAAAGATAAAAATAAAAAAGTATATTTTTCACTAAGGAGGTAGAGGTAATAACTTGAAGTGTCCAAATGATTTGTTGCTTCTGTAAGTGACGAGATATTGGCGACAACTTTGATTTATTAAATAGAACAACATATTTTAGCGCTACTTCAATGTTCCAGAAAACTCAACCATAAATCGATTTTGAAGGAGTAACAACTTTTAATATAATGTAAGGTCTTGCCACGCGCACGGAGTTGAGGTCTTTGTTCGCTTCGACTAATTTTTCGTCGCTGTGGCCGGATGGTTAAATAATCCCGACTTTGTTACGCTGCTCCTGTTAGTTCAAGTGCTATAAAGGTTATGTCTTTGAATGAGCAACCACTAATACATTTTGTTGTTTAAATACATTTGGCCAGATTAAATTTAGTTCTAATTGATAGATGTGTGGGAATCGTCTTCGCTGTATATTGCTAACTAGATGACATACCCGGATTTGCCCAGGTTTTACGAAGAAATTCAATTTTTTTCACAATAGTCAAATGCGCAAAATTTAAATGTTAAAATGGGAGAACAATTTTAATAGATTCAAACGGTGTAAATAATTATTAGCTATATTTTATATATTTACAAAAACTAAAAAATAATTTACACTAGCCAAAGTAGTCTTAAATAATAACACATACTTATAAATATGTAGCTATAAATAAATATTAGAATACATAACTGAAAGCTAAAGGAGTTTTCGAAATATAGACGTAGATTAAACTTCCTTTTATATTGAAAGTCAAGTAAGCTAGAATATATCTCTAAGTACATTCTACTTTAAAGACTGGGAAAGGGTGGTGTGATGAGTTTTTCGAAATCTCAAGAGTTAAGTAACCTTTATCTAGTTTTGAAGGTAAAGTGTTCTTTGATGCAGCAACTACTGAGCATAAAAATGTCTTCCGATTCCTGAAACACGACTCATACTACGTAGCTTCCGAAGGTCACGGTCAAAGAACTGCTGTAGCAACTCACCTACATGCCCGGCTTATCGCAGCCCGATCCTTTTGCAGAACTTCCTGCCTTCTGCGGCTTAGCTGTTTCTGTTGAGTCGTGACACAGAGAGGGACGGTTCTGTATCTCCTCGCTTCATTCCACGCCGTCTTATCGCTTGCCTCCATGCCCCAGGCATGCATGTTTAATTTCTCTATTTACATCTTTTATGGGTTTTTAGTATGGAAACGAACCGAGCTCTCCTGGGGCGTTGGAAGTTTAATTCGCGGCGGGAGACTGTGTTTTTTATTTGCACGAGAATACCTCTAAGAGACGCGAGTTTACTTCGTCAGTTGAATGGATGTGAAAAAGTAAAATGAGAAGAACGTCGTGGAAGAATGGCATATTAGGTAGAACGGTAACACGAAATAAATTGCGAAAAATTGCTTTCATGGAAAGGAGTGAAACAATAGTTAGCGAAAGTACCCAAGAGACGTTGATTACAAAATAGTAGAAAGTTTAATAGAAATGCAGATATCAAATGGATTCCTTTCTTGAAATAATAAAGGAAAATAATAATACTGAAGTGGAAAATATTTTAATATAATAAATAGTATAGTTGAAGCTTCGCGAAAGATGTAAGTTTTAACCAATAGCGGTGTATTTTATCATACTTTAATTAAATATTTTAGCGTTTTATACATAAAACAATTATTACAGCATGTGTCTAAAGCAGAGGTCCCCAAACGTTTTTGTTTCGAGTACCAGTTACCATGTTTCTCGGTTTTGAGTAGACCCCCTGCGTATCTAATATTGAATTTTTGCCAATTCATCAACTTCAAACGTGGATTTGACAGCTGGTTTAGTGCTACTCACTTTGAAAGATTTAAATTTCTAACTGTAGCGTGAAAAACATTAAAAAACACATGTTACTTTTTATACATTTATTAATTGAATTCAAATGAGAACAAACTTAATTAAAATTTAGTATCCAAATTCATAAAATAACTAACCAAAATATAAATGCTTTTATCTGGTACCAAATAAATGAACCTGATGCTTTAATAACAAATTTTTAATATTTGGCATGAATTTAGCTAGGTTTAATCTCAAATTTCCTCAGTCAGTGGTGTCCAGTTTTTTTTTGTTAGATTGACAACCGCACTTAAACCCCTTTCCACCAGATATGAAATGGAAATGTAATTAAAAAACTTTCTCGCGATATTCCATAATACAGGATACGTAACAGATATGACATACACATGACATATATACACTGTATGTGAATTCTTCCATTGATGGAAAGCCAAAATTAAGGTCACGGCCTGCTTAAAAGAGATCCATTATCGTGGACCCCCATTTACGTCTCAATTTTGTTTTTCGCTGACATGGACGTCGTATTAGTATTACTCGTATTATTTGTAGATGAACGACACCCGAAGGGTAGTTATTTTCATGCAGAAGCGAGTAATACTAATGTAAATAAATTTAAATACTATTTAATAGATTAAATGGTTATAATGTCCAATTATTTCATAATCCTAAACTTTTACGAGAATTATTCGTTCCGATGATATATACAGAATACCAAAATTTGAAAATTATAATGTCTCGCATTTTGAATTATAGTAGTGCATGAGGAGAATATTCGTTGCCTATGGGCTTGTATTTCTATAACATTGAAGTGAATTAAAATGTTAATTCGTGATTGTGGTGCTTATATCCTTTTTCAACTAATTAAGAGAAACATATGTTTGTGTAATATCAGTTTTTTCCTACCTGTGCCATACAATTACATCTTCGGAACATTTTGTATTAAGTGTTGTTGAGTCATATTGCTCGACGCAAAGTGCTATGATTTTAATGAAACGTTTCGAATTAGAACGGGTTACGATTATTTTGGAGTGTGTCTTTGTATCGAGCAATGGTCACCTAACACACACACAACATGCGTCAATCCAATGGATGTACCTTCATAAATTGCACTTATTTTCTAGTACGCATAGTTTGTAAAAGTTTTTACGTAGGAAAAATATCTACTACTCTCAACATCAGGATGAACAATCATAGAGTTTCATGTGACAAATCCATTTCTTCTCCGTCTGATGATAACTCACGCTTTAATAGCTACTCTTGTGTCATTTTGTACTATCCATAGAATTTGATGTTCGATGCTACAGTATCTGTGCATAAAATACTATATATATATATATATATATATATATATATATATATATATA
>NNCF01126005.1:1593058-1652445 GCA_002313205.1 Laupala kohalensis
TATATATATAATACATA
This sequence comes from Laupala kohalensis, assembly GCA_002313205.1. Taxonomy (NCBI): domain Eukaryota; kingdom Metazoa; phylum Arthropoda; class Insecta; order Orthoptera; family Trigonidiidae; genus Laupala; species Laupala kohalensis. The sequence continues at coordinate 1,593,076 of NNCF01126005.1, forward strand.
TAACAAAAAATGAAAATCGTATTCTTTGGAGGTTTATGACGACGCAAAACGATATTAATGTTTATTAGAAAAGTAATTTTACTTTTTATATTGCGAAAAAAAATTATAATCACGTTTCTCAAGAACTGGTTCCATTGTAGTATTTTTTTAAAAGTTAGGAAAGTCTAGAAGATTTATTTCTGAATATTTTTATTTCTGATAGAACAAGATGAGTAGTCTTAATTGATTTGTTTCCATCAAAAGAATTACATATAAAATACTCCAAACGTATACGTAATAAACTATAATAGGTTATTTGGAGCAGGACATTTACAAATATTGGAAATATACACATATATTTAGTACGAACTAAATGGATTTAGTTTAGTTAATTAGATTACGTAAACGTTTGTTGAATGAGATTGCGTTATTTGCAATATTACATCTGTCCATGCCCCAGGAATTATGCCAACCATGTTATTGAACTAGCAGTCAATGTATATCAAATTAGTGTATAGTAATTATAGGATTAACCTGTGTTACAAATCAAATTTTATTCAGCTTAATAGGCTATTGCAACGGTCCGCGATTCTGTTTAGCAAATTAATAATATTTTACTTCGAACAATATTTCGGAAAACGTAATTTACTTACAACAGATTAACGTAAATTACAGTTTTTATGAAGAGATATGACTACCTAATTCAAATTTTCAGTGGAATAGAATCACCACCGATTTCATTTTCGTTCGTTTGTCGATGGTCAAAGTTGTAGCCTAACCAACCCTTAGAAGCTGAATCAAAGAAATCTCAACTCTTTCGGGCGATAGCTTCGTGTAAAGGAACGTTTGTGGAAAGCAAAGCGAAAAACGAAGGGACGTGCGCTTTCGTTGTTCAACTCTCCGGCTAGTTTCCATTTCTGTTACACTCACTACTGTTCATGGTGACCCTAGAACAGGGAGAGTGGTCTATCACGGGGCTATGTCCGGATGGCGACGCGCAGGGCTGTCGAAAGGAAGGAAGGACGGAAGGGAGGGAGAAGGGAAGCAAACGGTGGCAGACGACCACTGAGGAAGTGGGGCAGCTAAAGCGCGGGTCGGGGATGAAGGAACGTGTGGCAGAAGAGGAGAGGGAGACAGCAATTACGCCGGTAAGCTCGCGACGACGTCGGTCGGGGGACCGGTCGTGTCTGTCGGAGTAATCCGATTCAGAATTCCACCCCCGCCACCACATCAGAGGGGAGAAGGGGTAGGTTTGCAGAAAGCGGAGGGTCAGCGTCGGCTTACGATGGCGACCAACTCGCGTGCCACGGCTCTCGCCCGAAACACCGCCACACCAAAACCACACTGTCGTCACAGACGACGCGGTTACCTGATCTTCATAAAATACATTCCTCATCTATCTCATGAAAATACTAATAATTCTCTTTTTAAGATAAATTAGGTATATTTTCACATATTTCGAAATACTTTCCCATAAAAAAATAGTAAACTAAAATAGTAAATTAACAATTATTGGAATATTACTATATAACCGCGGTTACTTTGAAATATAATTATCATTTTTTGGACTGTGGAAATAAATGTATAATTAATACAAATTAAAAATAAATTTATTATTCTATAAACTAACTCATGCAATTAAATCAAACAGAAAATTTAATCTAACCAATATTTTGTATGAAAGCAAGAATGTTTATTTTTATGTAGAAAAAACTATCTTACCTGGATAATAATATGACAGACTACCTTTCTCTGTATCTTCTAGTAGCAGGTACGTTTCACTTGGTTTCATGTTTAACACTAACAACGTAAACAGGACATCAGAAAACTTATTAATAACACATAGCAGTTAATAGCACATAGCAGTTTTGAATGTGTTATGAATGGAGCATAACGTAGCTAACATTCAATTCCCTGCGAATTATTTGCTAGACGCTTTTATTTGTCAGGACTTCAGTAATCACTGTCACGTCCTAATCAAATACATTAGTAAAGGCGTCATTTCTTGATGAAATTTTTAAATTCTGTTTTCTTGGAAAGGGGAAAGATGAAACAATAGTAAAAGGTAAACACGTCATTGAATGGTCTAATGTATGATACTTGACTCGTGTGATTTGCGAAGTCCATTTGAGCAAGAAAGGAACGAAAAAATGATGGGACATTTACATCTTAATGTACATGATTATTAAGATGATTTAATAGTCTAGTCTATAATCTGAATTACAAGTATCGTTTTGTTGACAGTGAGATATAACTGAAACTGATTTTTGCAAACCTTGTAAATTTTATACAAATTGCATTAATTTGGTGCAGGTGTAATGTTATGTGAAATGTGTTGTTGATTAAATAAAGCGCAAATTCTTCACTTCATGGTCTCAGTTTTTCTGGTATGTTTTTAACTTCAAAAGTATAAATTAATTCAAGTGACGAAGTAATCGTACCACCTAGTGAACTTCTGTATAAGTAGTTGAATACGCACATGTGTACAGGCGTTAAGTTAGAATTTTGTAAACAAAATTCAAATTTTATGTAAACGTAATATAAATAAATAAATTTATTGTCAAAACAGCAGTACAAACTGCGTACGACCATGTGAAGGACAATAAACTAATTTATTCTCCGGAAGCAAGCTAGGGATCATCCCATCAATTCCGATCAAGGTTCCTAAGACAGAGGCGGATTCAAAAATGTAAGCAAAAATTCCTAGACAAGATAAAAAGTTAGCTACGAGTTATAATACGTATATAATGTCAACTTGTTTGTAATTTAACATAAAAAGTTTATTTTACAGGTAAGAATTATTATCGAACTATAGATTATTCTTAGTATAGTGTTTAAAAATCATAAGAATCGAAACCACTAATTCACGATTTATCGTTACAATAAACACGCCCCTAGACAAAGCCTAAACCTGTATAATAAATCCGCCTCTACCCGAAGGAAAACCGGAGCAAAACTCGGACCAGGATGGGGTGTGGGTAATAATATATTTTGTGGGTAATTTAATACCCATGTGTGAAAACAAAATGTAAAAACGATGTGCCTATTAGGAAAAACTATTCAATACACATTTCGAGCTTATCTTCTTATTATACGGTGCTTTAACTTACATTGTACCAGTTAAATACACTAATGCTCTACGTTTCCTGTATATAAGAGTATGGAGGTCTATACGAGACATTAACATTACACCATCATTTGTCAGCTTCTACCTTCCGAAGGATGAGAAATGCTTACATGCTAGGAGTGAGTGCAGTAGTTAGATAACGCTTCCAAATGCCAATGACAAACTACACCTCTACTGCAGACACCTAATACGACACGTAAGCCTCTAAAATATGAAGCACATTGGAATTATCCTTTTGGTTCTTCCTTCATAGTTTTCTTAGCTTTGATTGATACAGTGTGATAATATGATGTATCAAAGAATACGATATTTCCTAAACCACGAATATAACTATTTCATTTATCATATTTAATAGTATGGATTTCCCAGTTTCATTATATCCCAGAAAGGTTACATTGAGAAAGGTCAGAACATTCACCGGGTTGAATCCGTGATTTCTTATTGTACCAGTACCTAAAAGGGGAATTTCGTAAACATCACACAGGGATCTGAAAAATTGATGACATCAGTACACATATCTCGTTACATGCCCGAAACTATTGGCTACATATGTTAAAGAAAGCCTAGAAAGATGAATAGCAAATGACTGACGACACTTGGTCGTTTTTATAGCACGGATAAAATAAAACATTAAATATCCAAATGAATTTCAACATATTTTGTTTCAGTGAAACAAAATGAGTTATTTTGGTGGAAAATTATGAACTTCTCGATTATTAGTAAACTCTTTTCCATTATATTTTTTCATTCACGTTCAAGATCAGTTTATGGATTTTGTAACCTTAGTTTCCCACTCGCAGTTGGATAACCGCGGCATGCATCCTTTTTCACGTATATATTAGGGATTTCCTCCTCGCCCACCAGCACCGTGATTCTGCATAATTACGTCTTCGGGGCACACATCTCTTTCCCTCTCTGCGCGGACTAAATGAAGATTTTACTTTTGAGTCTTACCTGCAATATCTTAGGATCACCAAGACGTATATCATGTATTTTGAGATGTAACGTATGCCTAAGGCAGTGCAAGGACAGGTATGAGCGTACCGTATACATTCAAAGTTCAAAGTGAGTACGAGGAACTTAAGTTCTCAAGGCGAGGATGCTACCACTTAGCCACTGGGGACGGGTAGTAATTGGGATATAATTACCACGATTATTCTCGTGTTATGTTGCTAAAATATATATACCTCTATCCATTAGGGATATATTTCAAGGAAAGTTTAACTTATCTGGAAGCCAAATGTATGGGTGAGACCTACTTGATTTTCATTGCTTTAACGTTTCTTCCTCTAGATTTTTATCGAAATGAAATGTAGCTTATATTATATCCCTAAGGGAAACGACCTTTAACGTTTCTTTTCAATTCGTTCAGGAGTTTGTCTGTGACGTGAATTCATCCATGTGTTTGTTTAAGTTCCCGATCAAGATCACTGGTATTGGCAGAGTAACAATAAAATGGAGTTTTAGTACGAACATTCCATACACGTAATATATACTATCTTCTAATCTGTGACGTCTCTATAATTTGATAGCTATCACGTGCCGAGAAAACTTTACGTGTACTGTTGATGAACGTAATATTCCAAGAACACATAAAAAGTAATAAACTTCTCTTTAATTACATAGTCATCATTATAAATAAGTTGTATCTAAAGTACTACATGACATTTACAAACCAAATGAAACTAAAACCAAATTCAGTTTTTAGATCATATATCAGGTTGCATGAATTCAAATTCTCTTGTACATATCTGACATTCATAAAGGGTATTCTTGGTATTTTATTGTTCTTCGTGAACTATGCTATTTCTTGTCAGCAATGTCTAATCTTTTGAACGTTTCTCGCTTTGAAATAGACCTCCATTAAATTTTATAAGAAATTCCATTATAACGCCTTTTAAATCATTTACACGTATTGTGTGTATATGGGCTCTAATGACCTTTGATGTTGACGAGCCCTAAAGCCCCACGAAAAAAAATATACACGTATTGTGAATTCAAATATTTTCCGAATGTATTATCTATGAAACTTTTATGACAGTTAAACCAAATAATATTTTAATTACACTGTTTCCGTCTTCTAATAAAAATTCCAGAGAATATGTTTCTTTAATACGTGCATTTTTCTTCTTTGAATAGCACAATATAGAACGAACTGTGGTTCATAATTTCATCTTTATCAAACATACTAAAGTAAATTCCAGCTTCCGCATTGCCAATGTCAAAGCAATTTCAATTCTCGATCTCTCTTCTCCGCTTTTTCGCACTTTTCCTTTTTTCTATCGTCGTCTCCATCGTGCAGCTTACAAACACAGGAATACAGCACGCTCACAGGCGTTCTTCCATCCAGCTACTACATTTGGCTTCCCTCACAACGCTGTCAACCCATTTGTCTTCTTCCAATTCCGTAATGCATTGCCGTGGCGACGAAACGACGCCCAAGCGATCGACATTCGCGTTTTGCGTGAAACACGAATATCTAAACGAACTGATTTAGCTTTCTTCCTCTTTCATTCACAGTCTCGAGTTGTTGTGCGATCGTGAATTCCGCCCGTCTATGGTTTATAGTTAGATTACGTTCCATGTTTTCGCTTTTTTTTCGTGTTTCTTTTTGTAGGAGCCTACTTGTTTCCAAATTCCAAGACAAATTACATTATGAGACAGCATTGATTTTTCTTCCCGAGATTCAGAGGACTGAATCTAAATAAAATGAATTATTCTGAAGTTCTGAAATTAAAATTTAGAAAACCCAATTTATTTTCCATCACATTGTCCCTCACAGATGAAGTGAACATAAAATATTATGATATATGTATCGTTTTCCTATTTCCTATTATCGTTTTCCTATTTCCCCATTTCTTTATAAATTCCATTCATATTATTATATCTAGTTAATTTAGTGAAATACGGTATTATTCATTAACAACATTTAAATAGGTAACAACATCCACTTATAAATCTTGTATATTTCTAGATTATTAAATCTCTTTTAGGAGAATGCAGCATTCATTTGTAGTACGTTTTTGTTTATTTTTGCATCTTACTTTTTTTACAACTAAACTTTTACGAAATGTTACTGAAATATTGCGACATATTTTCTGGGAGTGACATTTGTATTTTTTTTTCTAAATTTCTAAAAATTGCTGAGCTATTACAAAATTACATAGCGAAAATGAGTGATCATTGTTCCATGGATTATGTAGTATATTGTCAAAGCCACCAACATCCAAATACTTGGGAAGAAATTTCGTGGAGAGGAAAAAGCTCTTATGGGTACCACGACGGAATTTCTTCCTAAGCCCCGAAGAGGTCACCGTGCCGGGCGACTGCTTATGAACGCTCTCTCCGCCGCGGCGTGAAAGACGTATGGAGTCGTCGTCGCCAGTTGTGCGGACGTTCCGCATCCGCGCTCAGGCCTCCGCTTCCCGCGTTGTTCGCCCCTTCGTCTTCCGCTCTGCTCCACGCGAGAGTTGAACCGAGTTCCGCTTCGTCTCACTGTTCACCATCGTGCGCTCGGAGAGCTTCGCCAAGCTTGCTCCTGCTGCCACTGCAGCGACTGCTACTAGCTTTTATCACCAAGTCCACCAACTTCTATACTCACCACTAAAATCTCAGCACAGCTTTCTCCGTCTGTTTCCCCTACATTTTCATGACCGTTCAGACGCCATTTTGTTAGAACTTCCATCTCTTCTTCTAATATTTTCAAGTTTGCCACTACAAACATATTCATCCTTGAAAATTCCAATATCAGAACTACCTTCTGCGCTCCATTATCTACACACAGTACCATAACCATAATTCAACATAGTATTAACCATCATTTTCATAATTCTGTCCTATAACAATTTACTTTATTAACATCTTTCATATTTGTGTCACCCTTTTCCAGTGTCTGTAAAATTAGGGTATATATAAGATAATGCCATAGTGTAATTTTCTTCAAGAGCTGCATTCTCTCAAACGCACCCACTAATGACGCAATTTACACAGTAACCTTCTCGAACATCAATCACTGAAATCATGTTATGGTTGGATGTTTATTCGTTCAAGCTATTACTTCTCCATGTGACGCATCTAATTTCAGTAGAAGAAAATATTTCGGCATTCAACAGATGGAGTATCTCTTGGCATAACATATTGCAAGTATTATAAATGTTATTGCAGATTGCCTTCGTCTTACCAGTCTCTATGACATTTCCCCATTTAACCACTAAATCTTCTCTATTTTCTCTGCCTCTATGCGCTATTCCTTGTTCGTCGTTATTGATTTTACGCAAATTTATTTTTAATGCGAAATAAATTTTTCTCGAAATAATGGAGGCATGCTTCATTACGAAGCTTCCTTTCCGTTTCCTTGTTCTCAGCTCACCCTGTCCTAGTACCAGCTGCTTCTGCAACATCATCTTTGTCACACCACTATTGCACGTCGTCTGTAATAATAACTACTTACATCATCACATCCGCTGCCACTGTGACAATAGGTCGTGTCTCCAACTCCTCCTTCCACTGCTCCCTTTGCCTCTACAACAATCATCATACTCATCCGTCACCCCCGCCGCCCTGACCGTTCGGTGTCGTTACTACCCCCCACGTCCACCGCTACGCCACCATCGCCACTGCCCGCATCAGGGAAGCCAACTGCCGAAATTTACGTCGTAGAAACCGAGTACAAAGCGGGCAGTGGAGTAGTGCTCACGTTACGACACCGAGGCAAACAGAAGTGCGGCCTTTGCGGCGAGCAGTTGCGACGGCTGACGGCTTGGGAGGACACAATAGTGCAAGGCTGTCCAATAGACAGAGTTGTGTTTATCGCTTGTTTATGAACGAGGTTTTGGAAACTCAACGTCATATTTATTATGCATTGTAACGACGATAATGACCCTGTACTCAACGTTTGTATCAATCTTATATTTTCTTCGAGGAAAGAGAAATTTTTTACGTTATCCCGAAAAATCCCTTAAATCTGCATTTTAATGAAGGATTTGAGTTTTTTTGTGTCGTGAATTTTTTATGCATAAACTTAAATCGTATATAACTTCATTTTTGCATTAGAGTCTATAACACTAACATTATAAAAGTATTTACATACCAGTAGCAAGCGTCATAATTTGCTGACGTGTACTATTGAAAATACCGAATGTCATCGAATTAATCCGACAATGAGCGCGACATATGAACCCAGAGAGTTTGAAATGCAAGATGAGAGGTTCAGTTTCAAATAAAGTTCTTTTGCACATATGAAGTGCAATACTTGACAACAACGACGGTGTACTGTTATTTTACTAATTCAGAATGCAGGTGCATTATTAATCTCAACGTTTGATCTTGCTAACACAAGGCTGTCATTATACCTTAAAAGACAGTGGGGAACGCTATGGTAGAGAAGATTGTTTCGTCATAAAAATCATAATATTAAGGTAAAAGTATTCTGCGAAGTTATGTATCATGGAGAGACGGAAACGTGAATACTAGGATTTTATTTAGTGTGGCTCCCATACACGATCCAATCCCTGAAGATGCATTACGCACTTTACCTCTCCACGTTAAAACTAATCATACATATAAAAATTAATAAACTAATAGTAAAAATTAGAAAATATAAAAGAGTGTAAATTGTGTGGTGATTCTGGTGTAAAAGAATTAAATAACTGGATTTCTTTTGAAGATATTGTAACTTAACTTGTGAGAACTCTGGTAAATTGAGTAATTGAATCAAATTGGTTTTGAAAAAAATTACTTGTGAAAGGCGAAGTAGAATCGTATTTTTACAACGAAAATATTAGTTTCTTCAAAGAAAACTTGTTAGATATCAATATATGTAAATTTCACTAAAATTTATTCTTGAAAAAATTATTTTCGAGTTGTAGCCAGCAACGTATCTGAGCAGGATTTGGGCAGCCCTTCAAAAGTGAGCCTGTAGGGTGCAGGGGTACTCTCTCCAGCCGACGCTGAAAATACCGAGCTGAGCTTCTCCCCTGTTGACCAACAGCCTCTTGTTCGCAGCTCAGTGGTCTCCACGACTCACACTGAAAAAACGGATGTAATTAGATTTGTTATTAAATTTTTTATGTTCGCAACAATTCGTGGAGGCTAGAGTTTCACGAATTTTTGTGGCTCATGGTATTTGTAAAATTAATACGATTGTGGATGAGATTTTTAATATAATGACAAAGTATGAGTTATATTCCGGATACTTTTAATCTGTTGAGTGGTTTAATTAATGTTAGAGCGTGGTTTTATTAGGTTACTTCCGTATGTGTTGTTTATCTGTCGTGTGAGTGTGTAAACAGATGCTGAGCTCGCTATTAATTAATGGAATGAAATTATTAGAAGAGAGATTCGTCGATAATATTGTATTCTACAGCTAAAACAATAGTTTTAATAAAAAATATAATTTTAGAAATCTTTGGTTTAAATTTATAAACAAAGTAGACACTTTTATTTTCACTCATCATTTGATATAAATGATAAATAAGATGTAAATTTTTTAATGGATAAGATATATCTGTTAGAGACAAACGTTTCCCATATTAATTATTTTTGCAATTTTTAAGACGAATTAAATTAGTGAAGTATAACAACCATTTGAGACAATTAGCAAATTTGATTAAATTCGACTGTATATTATGTTACTAATTTCTTGCAGTCAGAAGTTACCTAGTGGTAGCTTTTCCTCTCCGGGTGTACTGCCGTAAAAAAGAGTGCGAGTTTGATCCCAAGCTCGGCTGAACAGTTGGGGTCTGTCTCGTTTTCCTCCTGACCAATATTACTTCGGTTCTTCATATTCGCCAGTAATACTATATCAATCCGTCCCTATTCTTCTGTCAAATTCATGTGCTAAAGTGGAATACTTGAAATTCCAAATCTTGAAAACTTAAATCTCGAAAAATAAAAGATAAATGAAAACATAGGAGTTTGATTTTGGAAGTAGATGATAATTACATTTATTACATTTATGGGCGAAGAAAAAGAGAGAGGCGGTGTTGTTAGAGGGTTTATCTCCCTGGACAATCGTTCTTCAGAATTAGTATAAAATAACCGAAAATGTTTAGTGATTAGTTTAGCAATAACGAACATCATATATTTGTCCTGAACATCAAACCAATGGAAAATAATTTGAATTAGCAATGAATTGGTGATATCAAGTTGTCGCAGTAATAAAACTTCGTGCATTATTTTCTGTGTTAAAACACAACTAGAGTTATAGACTATCGTAGAAGTTATTCACCCGATATGTTAGTTGCAAAACTATAAATGCAGTCGGCACGTTTTGCGTTGTTATTATTACTGTGGAGTTGGAGCTACATTCATTAACGTACATTATATGGCGTATAATCCGTATGGTCTTAGAATTGGTTCCTGGTTTCAAAGCACAAAGATATTATGTGGGAGATGTAGATGTCCGCAGACAGGCAGAAGCTACGCTATCCTGGTCTCTGGTGGGCTGACATTCCCGGGATGAAAGCTCTGAGCTCAGGAAGGTTTTTGAAAGCTTTGTGTTATGACTTTTTGTGCCATGAAATTGTATGTCCACATGAGGGTTTCATTTTTCTTGCAAAAGGTTTTTTTGTAAATATTTCCACATTTTACGTGTCGGAAGAAAAATTATTGAAGTTTTTATGTCTTTAAAGTGTAAATTAAATCATCTTCACTCAGACCGTATATGTTTGTGAAGGAGGTTAAATCTTGGTCTTCATGCAATAGAACAAATAATAACTTCCAATAAATAATATAACCTATGAAGTGTATCATGATAATTGTATGGTAAGTTCAGAGTATCGTGATCATAAAATTTACTATAATTATTTTACTACATAATCATCATCATAATTACCTCGTCAGTGAGTACGTTTCAACTAACTTTGAACCCACATAAAATTTATTTCTAAATAGTTACGTTTTGTAAATATCTCAACTTCTACTGTTATCTTAACCATTTGTCGTAAATGAAATATGAAAAATATCATTTTCTGGACAGGTAAAAGATCTAATAGTCCAATTATGAGCTAATAATTTTATAATTTGCTTTAGTATGAAAACTGATTTGTTGGTTGATGATAGTATGCTCCTAAACTGGCTTCCAGGTGACTACTCACCGCTCGATGACGCCATGAATAAGGTGGGTCACCTTGGTCGTTTCTCTTGCCTCGGTAAATTTTGATGAAGTCCCCAGAATTTGAATTACAACTGTTCTTGCGCCAAAAAAATAAAACTTATTTTAAATATTGTTTATTACTCTCGTTTACGTAGAAACAAAATATTGAGAAATCGTTTTATGTCATTTACTTTTAATACGATATAGTGAACCCACTGATATGTACTTGTGATTGCAAGAACTTTGCTACGGTATTTATTGAATCATACGGACTCACTATTGTATTATATCAACAACCCACTCCGGCTTCGCTCGTTTTTTTTTTTTTTTTTTTTACGTTGCACTTTAACTATTCTTTATACTTGAGAGTGGTCGCATTTTAGAATGCTTTAGAATAGTAGCCCGAGGCAACTCACGACGATGGCAGCGTCGACGGATGCTGGTTGAATAACTAAAATGCTTGTAAAATCTAAACTTTGTCCAAATTTGTTGATTTAAAGGCAGTTTTCATCTTTATTAAATGGGCAAAACACGCAATGCATTAAATTGAATTGATTCTTTTTTCCTACATAAATTTCTCTCTTTAGTTGAAGTATTTTTCCTTTTTCAGTAACGTTTATTTTCAATAATTTAGGTTCACCTTTCTATAACTCATATAAGACATATGCTGTCGGGGACTTTTTTTGTAAAACTCTTTGAGATGAACAATATTTTGCTTTTCATAGTTATCTCCTACCTCTTTGGCAGCGTAAGTGAACATACGTCTTCGAAGGTTCATTATTACCCCGACTTGATTATCTATTTTCGTTATTATCTGTTTTATTTGTGATATCTAAGATAAAAAATATACACAAATCTAGTCAGAGAACAAATCTATGAATTAAAAAAAGAACCACGTGAATAGGATGAATGGTATTAGAGCACGTAAAGGACATACAAACAATCATTCACTTTTATACAGAATGATCCAGAATTCCGATTACACAGTTATAGATGTTGTGCAGGGGTCTCAGAACAGCAACATTAAGTAATAACCCCACGTCCATCCAGTGTGCTTTACTTTTTGACATAACTATGCGAATTTAAGAACTTTTAAGGAATTAGTATAAAATGACAGTTTATAGCTTCACCAATCAAGAAAAAACAGTTCTTCTGCATAAATAATAAAAAACAACCCATTATTGCCGTAATTTTTTATATCTCAAATTTTAAGAAATATATCCTCGTTTCCTTTAATATTGAATAAACAATTACCCCAAAAGATGCAAATAGATTCATGAAATATTTGATAAAAAAGTAGATACATAATCATGTCGCATTTTATTATTTGCATTATAATCGGAGAGTATATTTGAAGTTTTTCTTTGAAAAAGTGAATTTTTCATGAAAATAGAGACCATCGAATTCATGAATAATATTTTGAAACCCTTTAATTCAAATGAATCACACATTTAAAAAAATATCACAACCTCATGCAACCATTGAATACTTTACAAGATTTCTTGAATCATTTTATGAGTAAGAAGTCATTTTCGAGAATTTAAACACATTTATATACACCACATTATAGTGGTTATATCCTCAATCACTATTTTTGACGTTTTATCTAGTAAATCTTTACATCTGGGTGGCACGTGCTAAAACTTTACATGTAACAATACACATATAAGAACTCGTAAAATCTAAACAATGTCAAAATACACATTAATGGAATACTGTAAAATGATCAAGGAATGGTCAATGGAATTTATTTGCTACTCTCACTTCTCGCATTCTTTTCGTTGGCAAGTGATTTGGAATCATCCATAAGTGGTGAAAGTTATTATCTTTTAACGTCAAAATAATTTTCCTGTTTTATTAGACCATTTTAATTGGTTGCTCTTCTCATGAAGTATATTTAAAGCTACAAGTTTTCAATGACAAATATACGAACACTTTCCTTTCTTCTTTAACAGCTCCGTTTACTCTTGGAATTTATACCTCAGTCAAACACAAAGAATCTCCCAAAGAGGACGTTATCGTAAAGTATATTTACTGAAACCCACAAAAAAGATAGAATAAACGAGTAATATGAGAGAAACGACGTGGGAAAAATAAAACTCATGAGAGAATTTGATAGTGTTAAGTATTCAATCTTTTAACATTTAACTTGCTGCACACACACATACATACACCCATATATATAATATATTTCTGCACACATACACACACACACATATATATATATATATATATATATATATATATATATATATATATATATATATATATATATATATATATATATATACATGCANAGATAATTTACATGTTCAGTATGAACGTAGGGCAACTTTTATAGTTTAAATGTGTGATAAAGGCAGAAATGGTTTTCGAAAATAAATGTCGATAAATCGCAAATAAAAGCTTACGCTGCCTAAACGGTTAAATGTAGTTTACAAATATGAAAAGCGACATTTTTTTGTCTTAAAATAGTCCTGGGCGGCATTTATCTATCTACAACAATTAACCTAAATTATCAATAAAACGTTATTAAAAATTTAGGAGAGTATTTAAGAAGGGAAAAAATGAATCGTCAATAAATTTTAATGGATTATTTCTTTTGTACATTTAACAAAGATAAAAAAACGTCATTAAATTGTAATATTTCGATGAATAGTTTAGGTCTTACAAGAATTTCAATAAAATGGTGCAACTTCTGTATGTTCACGATATGTTTACCAATACTTAATTTATCGTTATTTACACACTTTTCTTAAATAATCTATCCAAAGTAGATTTCTCTGTGTGCAGTCCATATGCAAATTTTTAGTTAATTATTTCGAGGTACTGACGAGTTTACTTTTGTCTCGTACAGTACAATAATTCAAAATTAATTTGTTAGGTAGTAGTAAAATGTATCTCTTATATAGTATATGTTTGTAAAGGACGTAAGATGCTGTCTTCCGTGTGATTTTCATAGAAATAAACTGTGCACATTTTATTAAAAGTACTATTTCAACCTGGGTGATTTTCAAATTCCCAATTATTAATTTGGGCAAACGATTATTTTCTTTGTGAATAATTGTTATCAGCGATCCATGGAAATTTTGTATATTTTGCATATTTTCTTGTAAAATCGTAAAACAAATTTGACACAATAGATTGGTTTTACTAAATATAAAGTCAAGCACCCGACATTTATTGCAATAGTTGCAATATTCATGTTTATACATGACCAGAGTAAACGACCTAACTTCAGTGTCCACAAAAACTTCTCATACGCATGAACTATTTAAGCAAATTACACTATACTGTATATTATTGTTCTATGTATGTAGATTAGTTTATTGTCCTCCACGTGGACATACGCAGTTTGTACTGATTTTTTGACAATAAATTTATTATTATTACTATTAATTCTTTTTAACTCATATTCCACCGGAAATTTTCACGTAATTAACACATATCAAGACAAACTTGTTGATAAAATAAAAGATTGAATTACTAATATGTGTATGCAAATTCAAATAAAATTGTTAGTTTGTTTTCGGTATTTCTTGCCCTCTGGTATTATCTAACACTCAGTAAAACAGATTTGCAGATTTACTTCACATCATATGGGAAGTAGTTTTATGTACCTTTCAGTTTCTTTACAAAATATAAACTAAAAGTGAAATAAAAAACCGATTACTATGAGTATGAACCATTTCAAACTCAACAAGTTTCAAGAAAAAATATTTTGAGTTTTTGGCGGACAAGTGGTAGCAGAAAAATTCATTCATAGCAGAAGAATTTATATGTTTCTTCCTAATACCAATATTCAGTCGAAATTAATTATTTTCGATACTTTTTCATATAATACAGAATTATCTTAAAATGTCTTAATAATACAGTGGATAATTACCGATTAATATAATATATAATGTATTTATAAAAAAAGTGACACTATTTGTTCTCAGAATAATAGATCAAAAATAATTTAAGAAGAGCATTATTTATTAAAAAGTGTTCTATGATTTGTATAAATGTTATCTTACACGAAGAAAAGTATTTGCTCTTTATAAACCTATAATGTGATAACATTGTTGTTGGAGATGTAATGTCGGTAGGCAACGGTATGTAAGATCACTCAAGAAGAAAAGCATTGCTAACTTCTCGACAAGGTTTCAGTCTGGCGGCTTAATCCCGCGCCTTAGGTTAATGACGCGAAAGACCGTTTAGATTCTCCAGGGAAGAGACCTAATTTAGGCCGCGGTGACGACACAGCGCCGCTCCTATTGGCGGGCTTGTGAAGCGGTGTCTCTACATAGGTGGAATGAAGTCTGCTCATTGTCGACACAATGTTAAATTAAAGAATTTGAAAACCTCCATTAGCATTCCTCGCTCGTCTGCGAGAATTGAGAGTCATTCCCGTACTTTAAATTCGTATTGGGGTATGCATCCGTCTTTCAAACTCTGTTAGGAAATGGGCTTCTGCCGTTCGAAGTCTCTATGCATCATAATGAATAATATGTAACATTTTATAAGTGTATTTAAAACATTATAACATTTTCATGATATTGAGGATATATACTCTACGATCAGAAATATATCTATTAGTGTTAGCCAATTTCTTGCTTAATTGTTCAATAAATAATATTAAATTTATTGTCAGAAAAGCAGTTACAAACTGCGTATGAGCACGTGGAGGACAATAAACTGATGTACTCTGTGAAAGCTATCAAGAGACCATCCCATCAATTCCGTCTAATGTGTATTCAGCAATTCAGCTCACTCCTAAGAAAAGAATAGAAACAGTTACGTAATATAATATTAACAGAATACAAAAAAAATTGTATTTAATAAATCACAATTTTTTTTTCAGAAGTACCTATTATTATAAACTATAGATTATTCAGGAAATATTGTTTAAAAAACGCATCTCTTAAAATAACTCTGAATTCCAGATTTATTATTATAATAGACACCTCTCCTAGCTAAAAACCTAAAGAACCTGAATAAAAAATTCCGCTTTTACCTGAAGGTAATTCGGAGAAAAATCCGGGCAAGGATGGTGGTACAGAATGAATGTACACAACCGTGTCAAGAATGAGTACATATACAACTAAACTTATATGTGTAATAAAACACAATACAAGCATGAAGGACAATAGTTCAAAATTGTTAATTGAAAGTACTGCAGCAAGTATGTAGGCTAACTACATTAACTAATATTCGGAATGCGTAACACAATTTGCTTAATTGAGAATGAAGATATTCAACGTTACTGTTCCATTAGAGGTTGTCTTCAATATCAAGACCTAAGAATTTTGTTTCCGTAACAGTTTAATTCCGTTCCGTTTAACGAAAGAGAAACTGAGAGTAAATATTTTGATACTATTGTGGAATGACATAGACACTGTTTGGCAAATGTTTACAATGAGACAATTTGCATAAAACCAAAACGAGAGTTCAGACAAAACTTTTTCAGCGCGCACGTGTTTACATAGTAAATTAGTGTCGTTATATGTTTGTGTCATCATGTGTTTGAGAATGATGTTATTATATTTTGCGGAAAGAAATACATGTATCTAAGTATTTATCTTCAGTAATCATTTTTCGGGACACGTTATCTTTCACCGTTGGTTTCAAATGTGTGTGGTAAGAAATTGTTTATATTTTGATATTTTTCAACTCATAGTCGGTGTAGTATCCAAAAACAACATTCATATGTTGATTTATCTAAAGTGCTTTAAACATCAAGTTTTCAAAATGGAGTATGTGTAATTAATAACATTCTTATACAATTACAATATTGTAACTTTTTCAACAACGTTCACGTATGTTGGGTAATATTTTATTTCCAAACATAATGTTTCGACTTCTAATTTTAGTCATCATTAACGTTCATTTATCATCATTGTTTTCTGTTTCGAAAAAAAAAAATATTTTTTTCTATGTGCTCTTTAATTCAAATGAAGTTTGTTGTTTTCTTTATAATAACAATAGATTTACTTTCAATTTCCCAAACACCAAAAGAAATATTAAAATTTACGACTGTGAAGAATGATTTTCGTATAAAGTTAAAAATTAAAAAAAACGCTATTGAAAATAATAGCATAATAAATTATGAAAATTAGTGTTATTTATCTATATTTATACCTGGTTTGTGCTTTCTTTCCTTACGACATTTCTTGAATCATGAACTGGTCATATATCAGAGCGCGTCCTTGAGCTAAAAATGAAATTTCGCGGAAACTTTGCACCGGAATTTCAAGTACCTCTTATGAATTCTTTCTTCGGAGTATTAATTACTGTTGACAGCCAGTCTTCAAAACTTCGCCTTTGAAGGCAGATGTGCATTTGAATACGATTATAACCTCTCAAAAGAGATGCTAACGGCAAGTCGTTTCGTAGAAATGCATTCATCATTGTCAACTGGTTAAACGGAGAGCAAGAAGTTGTTCCGACGTTGAGTCCGAGTTTCATCTGTCTCCTCTTTTGAATTTGTTGATACCATCTTTCAACGTCTGTAAAGCTAAGGAAAGTATCTTCGTTAGATTTGTATTTTAAACTTCTTTCCCAAAACAAGGATATTAAATTTTTAAATTATTTTTGTATCATACTTCCTAAACATTTATTTGCCAGACTAAAAACTCGTCATGTCTGAGTCATCACGTAACATTCTTCATTACGTGGGTCATCTTCTTCTCCTTACTTGTGCGTACGAGATTGATCAATATAATTCTATACCAAATATACATTCTCACTTTTGCAAAATTGATATTTATTGAAACTGGTGGTCACTTCAGTAATTCATGAAAACGTATTGTATTTCATATAATAGAAACAAAAAGGTTCATTATGTCATTACACGAGGTTTACGCATCGTAATTAATTTATTTATAGCAGAAATAGAGAAGAAAATATTTGAAAACTATTTCACGATATATGAGTATTTCTCCTATGATGACTACAGTTCCACTTTTTAATGGGTGAAAATAACGTAATAATATAGCAATGGAAAATAGCGTAATATCTTTGATATATTACTTATTCTTATTTAGTTGAGATCTATCTGTAGGAATCAATTATTTTTTCAGGGCATAACTTTTCACCCTATATTGTATTACTTTGTACACAAACCACAAAATGATATTTTAAATCTATCTTTTTAACTGTTCGTGTTATGATTCCAATAAATTTCATCATGATTATGTAGCATGTGGCTTATGAATGTGGACATGAATTCTATACTATATTATTTGTTAACATTTATCCATTTCAGTCTGACGATAAATGATTTTTGGTGATTTAATTTTTTGTCCTAGTTCCACGTTTTACATTATTTCTCCCGACCAAGGTGTTGTCTTAAGTTGTATCTCCGTTTATTAGGAAATACGTAAATATTTATACTTTATAATACATCATTATGAAGAAAAGGTAAAATTCGTATCTAAATTTACAACAACTTTGTTATGAACATGTTTAATATCTTTAGAGGCATGTCACACAAATCTGTTCCTTTTTTGTGATTCTTAACTTTCAAAAAAAAATATAAAAAAATCAGACACTCACGTGACTCTTCTTTTTACCATGAAATACTTCATTTGTTAATGTGCTATATTTATTGGCTGAAGAGGTATTTAAATTTTACGTCACTCACTCCTGATGTTTTATATGATCTATTAATATTCCATTCGATGTGCAAATATAAATTTTAAACATATAGTGATCACGAAATAAATCAGTTTTATATCTTATAATCATGGTCTTTAATATATTTGCACATCGAATGAAGAGGAATTAGTTTCATTATAATCTCTATCTCCGCATAAATCGAGTATTTCTCGTATCGCAATGCAAACTCGATTCTCCCTTGACACCACGTAGTTGCGAAAGCAATTGAGAGTTCTTTCGTCCCTTGGGTGCAGCTTGCTCATGAAGGGCTGTCGCTCCAACGCTCTCGTCCTTTCATCTTCTCTTTTGAGTTCACCACGAACCTCCAGTGGAATAATACGGTACATATTAGTCTTTTCAGCGATATTTTAAACGAGTGGAACCTTAACAAATTTCTCCTTCATCAGCGCTGCTTTCAATGAGAACCTTACGGACCTTTATGAATAATTTTTGAGACAACTTTTTTTCAACAGGGTGCGTAGATATTTCTTTTCATTTTTAATATTTATACGTTATCGTGATACATTTATAAACTTGAGATTTAAAGCTATAATTTTGCTCTTTTGATATTGTCATATATTCTGAACTGTGAACGAAAGATTATTTCTTTTTCTTGTTCTTACGTATTTAGATTTTACGTATAATAATTTTTTTTTTTTTGAATTCTGAAACTTAAGACGCCAACGCACCAAAATGCCAAAGAGTTTTAAAACAGATTACGAACAATTTGTCAATGAATAAACGTTCTCATTCGTTACCCAAAAGATCTATTCATTTCAAATCTCCTGATTTGCATGTGCATAATCACTTCAATAATACATACTACGTTGTTTCTATGTCGGTCAATACGACATAATGTTATCCAATTAAAATAAGTGAGAAGTATTAACTCACATTCTTTACTGTTACATTCAAGATATATTATTTATGATATTTTTAATTTTTATTCCGTAAATGACACTACACCCTTATCTCTGGAATACATACTTAATGTCATACCTATCTCTATTTCTACACCCTCCATTCCTTAACAATGTATTTTGTATTGTATTATATCTAATTTTTTCTCACATTTCAAAAATATTTTCACATAACAAACACATAGGCTTTTCTCTAAGTCTCATTCTACTTGCTTCCTCTATCGCTTCTTTTTCCTTCCCAGCACCCTCTTTTCAAATGCGTCTCTGAGCCACACTGCGCCACCCGACGACATCCGTCATTCTTAATGCGCGAAATTGCCTCCTTCCCCCTCCATGCATTCGGGAGACCCACTCACTCCGTTGCTCCGCGTCGGTCGCCAGCGAAGTGAATCGCAGGCGCCACACACACACGGTGCCACCCATTTCCACCTCCTCTCTCCCTTTCCTCTCCTTACCAGAACTGCGCTCCCTTCCATTTGCCACCCTCCCTCCTTGAAACACCCACTCACTCTTGCATTGCATTCCAACGCCATCGTCGCCTCCCCCGATCTACCAGCTCGACCTTCCACTTTCGTCATTCGTACATTATATGGGGTGGGTCGTTCGTCATGGGGTCCGAATCATTCTCAGCCCAAAGGGAGGTCTGTTGTAAGTGCATGTATCAATCATATACGAATTTATGATGGAATATGAGGCGAAAATGTTAAAGTACTCTTTACTTGGTGGCTCTTTCGTACATTACCAAAGCTCTGCAAAAGATTCCTAAAATGCAAATCTATAAATATTTTGTCTTATTTTCTGGATCGATCACTTTTATATTCGTGTAGATATAATGCATATAGTAACATAGCATTTTAGTTCATGCTTTATAGATGCCATATTTGAATTATCATATTGATTCAATGTGTTGGAGACATATCTTTATCATGTTCAGTAAATTGCCATACTGAACGATGTGACACAGACATGGATTCAGACAATCCACCATCCGGACAATTCAGATGATGGATAAACAATAACATGTTGATAATTTACGTTTTTATTTTTTTTCTAAAGACAAAAACGAAAAATCCTTACCAATTATTGTTAATAAAACTTTGGACTGTAGAAAATTTATTTTGTGTGTACTCTATATGAAAATTAAGAAACAATATTTCAAAACTACAGCATGCATAACAGCACGTACGCGATGAGCCCATACGCAAGAAATATGTACTACTTAGATGGCCCAGTGTACACGTTCTGCCTGACAAACCAACTAAACCCAATGGGGTTTATCTCATTTAAAAGTTGTAACATTTAAACCAAAGCAATGTTTTAAACTAATAACTTACAACTTACGTACTTTTTTATGAACGATTATGCTTCATTTTGTGCTTTTTAAATATAAAAAATGTTTTGACTCAATATTTGAGTCGTCAGATGATAACAAATATTGTAATTGTCTTTAGAAAGGTCGTTAGTCTATTTACCTTGGACATTAAAAGAAGAATTTTAAATTAATTGTTTTTGTTACATAAGGTATAGCCATTTTCACAATATGTAACCCACCAACAACTATATTCTTATTTTTCTCGTGCAAAATTGTAATGAAAATAAAGATCGTTAATATTCAAAATTGATATTGAATCATAACGATAACACGAAGATTTGGATGAGTTAAAGTCCTTTAAATGAGGTTCTATTGTAATTTCGGGGAAAATATTTAAAAAAATCAAACTATGTATACATTATAAATCTATAATCTATATTGTGTAATAAAGACGTATAGAGTTAAATCATTAAGAATTTAATTGTATCATATGTCTTTACAACTCAGGGCCTAAAATTTATTAAAGTTATTAATTCTTCCAAATCCATAGCTTACGATAATATGATCCCAAATATTGACAATCTTAAACTCATTCTTTGAAAGGGATTAATATATACATGAATTGTGGCAGTCGTATTGGACTACACTATTTATATAATACGTTAATAAATATATAAAACTTTTATTATTTATTTGAAAAACAATATATTTTTAAAATGACAAACTCTGGAAGTCTAATAAATGAGTCTATGGACATTTGTTGAAGTTTCACCATTACCTGTATATTTCATAATTAACGTATAATATATTGTTTAATAATAATGTATCCTATTTTATAAATATATTTATACAGTCTTGTATCAAGACTCCGCACCACCGACTACTAGTAACTCTATACCCTTTTTTTCCGGGCTATTAATTAGGTCTACATTTTTACGAGCGAAGTATATGCGGTGATAACACTGGTTCAAAGAAACTGACTTCTGGTGATGAAGAACATGATACGTCTTGCAAGTAACGTGTAAAGCTTAATTAGCTCAAAGAAGGATTGCGTGTACCTTGTCCTAAAAGAGGAGAGCGAATTCAGAGCGAACAAAAGCTGGAGCGCTCTCCGAAAGACGGTGACAGACGACTGTTGAGGGAGTCAGGGATTGAGTTCCTCCCACGTTCCGTGACAACCTCGGGATTCGACGTCGGTCTCGATTCCTTTACCCACCACCACCCTTAATGTTACGTCTTGACTCAATTACCTCTCTTCAACTTCTTGTTCCCTTGTTTTGCTCTTTTGCATGTTCCGAAATTGATCAATTCTACTTTTGATCTTATTTACCTCATTCAGAATATTTTAATTATAGACTAAAGAAAATTCGTCTTTTTTCAAATATATCTGAAATCATTTTTTTAACTGAGAGCATAAATTATTTCTTCGCACTCATAAAAAGCAATTTTGTAGCGCCCACTACCTTGAAAAATATTAAACTTTTGAGTTTTTGCTTTGTTCCATCAATTTATAAAGTCACTACCATTCACAGATATCCTAGACCTATATTTTCATTAGGGATATATTTACATCATAGATTAAATTTTGCGACGATCTAGTGAATTCCCACTCAATAACAGCCTATACTGCTTTGATAACATAATACAAGTTGAGAATTTACATATTCATTTGTTACTGCTCATGTTATGTAGTTGCGTGCTTTAGATCTGCCGAGACAACTTACATGCTAAGACTATAAAATGGAGTCAAATACTGTGTATGTCAGTAAAATTAATTTTATGAAACCCGTTAAGAGAGTTAGACTCGCTTAAATAAACATTAAGTATAAAAAATGCAAAAACTATTTATACTTTACAAATAATGTATAGAATCGATCGATTTCATCATTAATATATTAATAAATGAATAACATCTACCTTGTAGGTTATGTACAATAAGTTAATTGTCTTTTTTTAATCGAAGATAAGACAATTTTCTTCACATATGAATTTGAGACTACTTAAGACGTTCAATTTGTATTATTGGTGTATTAAAAATTGCTTTGTACTATTAATTCTTTCAATTACGTCATGAGTGGTCAATGTCATGAATCAGTTTGAATAGTTTAGTATTAATTCTGAAGAAAATGTTGATGTGACAAAAACATTTCTAAAATCTGATTATACTGGTACATGTCACTGAAAAATCACACTACTTTCTTAACGCTAAAATTCGAAAATACTCTTTTCCTAGCACTGACCAACGTTCATTGATGACCAGTACAATTAAATGTTATATTACTATCTTTATATATATANAACATTTTATGTGTATATATATAATCTATAAAAATATACACATAATTATTTTTATATGTAATTATACAATATACAAATGTGTATAGGAGGTGCATGGGTGAGGGTGAGTGTTGGTGTGTAAATAAAATTGAGCAAAGATTCATTTAAGTTTTCCTTGAAAATTATTTTCATTGTGTTTTAATTAATATTATTCAATATTATTAATTAAATTGTATCGTATAATCATTTTTTGAAACATCTATTTATATTCATTGTGCTAATATTACTAATCATAAATCCTCGTTAAGCTTTGAAGCATTATCTGTATATTACAAAACAAACGAACAAAATCCTACTGAGTCATTACTTCCATCACATTCATACACGTTGAGTTCTCCTTTTCATTTGATCCTTCCACTTATAATCCAATTGGGCTTCGATCGAGAAGCTTCCTCTTCCGTGCTCAGCCGCATATCCATTCTCAGCCTTACACCGACGCCCAATCTGTCACCACTGCGTCTCCCATTCCCTTCCGTTATCCCAACACCCTCCTCCCACCGACACGCTGCCGATTTTCTCTCCAGCCGTGAACGAACGAACGACTAAGATTCGATCCCGCTCCTCTACGGAAGTAATTCTTTCTCGTGGAGTAATGGTTCTTTCGAGAGCGGGCGTGACCCCGGGTCGGTACTTCGATTGACGACTTTAAAGCGAGATTCTCGACTGGCCTCGTGGCTGGTTAACAGATATCGCCGTTTGACCTGTTTCAACGTCCTGACTTATGCCGTTTCTGTCGCAGCGCAGTATCTGCCCTGTCATGTGCGGCGAGGATCAGTCGGTGGCATATGTCCCTCGGCATGAGATTAGTGTATCATTGATCTCGTGTCGCTTGGGTACAATTGCAATGTATGACAAGGAAATCTCCGGAATTCGAATTGGAATATCGATATGGAGTGAACACAATGGAAATCATGGAAAAACAGATAGGACACGACACACTTCTTACGGTAATGCAATTCAGTACAAACATCTATTCGTAGCGTTCATTTTCCCACGATAAAACTCTACAAGTAGAAATGCGTTTAATAAGCGTTGAGACATACTTCTAGTGTAATTCTGTTCATCAATTTTACGTGTGAGTTCCTCTGCATATTTTTTTAATTATATGAGTCCACTTGGCGCATAAAATTTTGTGTACTTACTTTTACAATAAAAGTTAACTTTTACAATAAATTAATTTTTGTAATGTTTATCATAGAATTAAAAATCATTTTACAATGTTCAATTATTGAAAACAACTAACAAAACCATTATTCCTGTTTTTTTTATTAAAATAGTGAATTATTGGTTTCTCTTTTCGCTGACTTTCACCGTGACATTAAATTAAGAGAAATTAATTACTACGTACTGTCTATTGTGCACTAATTCACTCAATAATTATTTATGGTATTGAGAAATGAAGGGGAAAACGGACAAAGTAACGATTTAATCATTAATTGTCTCTTAAAATCATCACACCAGAATTATAACTTTTAAAACAACATGTTAAAAAACATATCCCCTCTATGTTCAACTAAATATTCTGCCAATTACCACTTGTTTGCTTAAAAAAGACTAATATTTTCCACACAATGTGGAAATTACTGCACTGACAGAGTATATAACAGAAAAATTGTAATTCTAGGATTATTTGTCAAACCTGTTAGACAAAACAACTTTTAGAAGAAGGTTTTACTATCCGAGGACCAATAATATTTGACCATCTACCGAGAATAACAAAACATAATAATTCTTTCGATAAACTCAAAAAGTGGCTTCTTTTAAATGAATAAAATTAAATGAAAAATATTTGCTCCTATGCTCCCCCCCCCCAAAAAAAAGTATAAAACGTAACAGCTGGAGAGTCCATACAAAAGAATAGTAAATAGAATTTCTCAATATAATCATGAAACTACCCCACAACATATTAAAATATAGCCGCTCCTTTTCATCTCAAAAAGTACTTTTTATGTATGAGTTATGGACTATGATAATTTTAATAGCATAATAAAAAAATAAAATATTACATATAAAATGTCCTAACATACATTCCTAAACTAAGTTGTTTTTAAACGTTTGTTAAATGATTTAATATTTACATATCTCACGTAACATGTAAAACAATGTATATTGAAATAATTCAGTGAATATTCCTATCCTGTCGCATTTGTGTGAAAATTTTTAATTTGTACATCGTTGATAAAAATAATATAAATAATTGTATCGAGGTGAACGCAAAGTGCTTATGACAATAACGTTTTCACTCTTAAATTAACATATACTCTTTTCTTATGAAGAACGGTCGAACTCCAACTTACCTATCACAATTGAGGACAGAGAAATAATAAATTGAATAAATATTCAAGCTACGATACGGAACAGAACATTCCGTTATGGGTTTGATTATCTTTTCGGGGTAGTTCCATTTTTATTTAAGTGAAACTGCATTCATTGCCATTCGTATCAAAATATGAAGTTAAAGCATAACATGAATAACCGCGTATGGCACGAATAGTATTGGAAGCTTGTTTAAATTAGGATCCATAGCTTGCAGCTCGTGAATACGTACCTATCGTGAATGCGTTCCAATTACGTGTAATCTACGCTACGTCCAGCGAATGCCGCCACAGAAATAGCCCGTAGGCCTTCATAAAAGCGAATGCATAATCATTCTGTTGTGTAAGTGGAAACATGAAACGTTTCCTGGCATTCAATGTTTCACATTATACGAAAACATTATCTTTCTTTGCTTTGTTTCAACAATCATTCAGCAAAAGTAATATGGAAGACTACTTCACGGTAATCATAAAATGCGAATGTCATGTTTATTGTACGATTCGCTGGACAGGAAAACCTAGTATCTCGTGAATGAAACAAGATTAAAGAGAATTTTAACAGGAAAAAGTATTTCCCAAATGTCACCTATATCTGCTCTTAACATTCTTTTTTCTATCCTCATATCAGAGGAAATGGCGACTAAAATTCACATGAGCAAAAAGTATCGAATTTGCCTCTCATATGGAGAGAAAAAGCCCTTTTGAACTCAAAATGAGATGATATTTTGGCATACCACCTCCACGCTCATGACGCTGCCTGGCCTCTTTCTTCCCAAGAGGCGGAACTGTCGCTTAAATCCTTCTCAGGGGAGCGGAAGCGTTTAAAAATTCCGTCAGTCGCGCAATCAGAGCGAGACGCGCCCCCTGGACGTGATTGCTCGCGAAATTGGCTGTCGCTTGCTGCAGTTGCGCGTTCCAGAGGCGACGGTGGTGTCGGAAGCTGCGGTGATGGTGCACTAGAGAGCGAAGGATGTCGAAGAGGAAAAAGAAGGGACAAATATAACAGTCGATGAATTAGATTTAAAATTCCTTTTCGCCTTTACATAAAGTTAAATGGCTCATCTAATACTCAACTGGACATAATTTTATGTCAAACTCATTAAAATACGCAATGGAATCCAGCTAAACAAATTGTTCGACTGTGATCCACAATTCAAAAACCTTTTATTTTGGCAAAATAAGAGCTTAGTAAAGGATGAATCGAAATAGGCCATGAACATCCTCATTTTTCCTGTATTTAATGGACATTTAATAGGCATCTCATATTACTAGAGGAAACTGAAGTAAATAAATTATATAAAAGATCACTATAATGAAGTGTCCGCATAGAAACTAAAATATACAATTATTAGTCTTTATCATTTTTTTTTCACTTTTACATTATAGGTAAGCTAATTTCTCATAATTTACTCCAAGGTATTTCTAATCAAAATTGTATTATATAATTTATATTAATATAAATTCTCTGGTTATATTATCAAATATGCAGTGACAGTAGGAAATAAATTTACAAATAGAGATCAGACTGTAAAGTCTGGTGTCTTTTGCGTAGGAGAGGAAAATACTGGGTCAACAAGAGTATTGCAGATGAAATATATAGTTAAATATTGTATTCTCTCAGTCATATCCAACCATATTAACCTCATAATCTTGATGTTCATACTCACGACGTCAACTAAGAAATACCGGATGTACTGAATGACTCCCATTAAACTGGGTATAATAATACTCACAAAGTAGACTATGGTAGTGGAAATAGACTACCACACTATTCCATACTCATTACAGAACTAGGATCTCTAACATGGATCATTTCGCTAGTTCCCTACATAGCCTCCTCCGTGTTTATTAAATCCGACAGTCACACAGATGACGATGAGTAGGAGAGCGACTGGTTAATGCAGTGAAAGCAGATAAATGGGTAGGCATTGTATCATATTGTTCATCCTAACAATTCACCCACAGGTATCATCCAATCCTCAGCTGAATATATTTCAATATCACAATTTGTTTATATTTATTACGACGTATGTATTGTTTTATTGTGTTTGTAAGGTCCACGTTATTTCTAAAATAAGTTGCATATCCTTAATTTCCAGCTTGGTCAACGGTTAATATAAAACTCCGTTGTATCGCATACTATGCAGACTTTTGAAGTTGATTCTAATTTTTGTAATTTAAAATGTTGAATTTTATTGTAATGTGAAATATTCCATGATTAATTCTATATAAAAATACATAATATGTTGTTTTTTTTGTCTTATGTCTGCCATTTATATTTTTCTCTAAATAGTTATAAATGTCCACGGACAGCGGTGGTCTTTAGCTTCTTCGCTTCCACGAGCGTGAATTCAAACCCTGCTCGGTCGTACTAAGTGAGGATTTCAGATGGGGTTTCCCTTAACCTACTCCAGACAAATGTCGATACGGTACCCTAAGTTCCCTGGCAACCCAACATCTCTCATTCCTAATTCCCTCTCACAAGTCTAATGGTTAGGTGGAAGAGCAGGCCACATGGCCTGAACTTCGCTAAAAGGCATAGAATAAATAAATAAATAAATAAATAATAAATATAACAACTCCCTTCTGTCTCTCCAATTTTTGTATGTGTCTATTAAGGGGGATTTCTCCTTTCTTCTACACATCAATGATAACTTTATATAGGTACAGGTATTTCATCTAAATTTGGAACAAAAATTATTTCTACATCATGGTACACATCGTACACATGACGCATATGCATAAACATTTATTCACGACCAACATCTCCGCGTGTCGTGTGCATATCACTCTCCTTGTGCTATGCTAGCAGCGTCATTCAATCATGCGCATATATCCGAAGACATCCGAGCTATCGCCCACCGCCGCGCAGCCGTACTCTCGCTGCTCCTGTCCCGTAAATTACGCAGACGGGTGTCATGCGCGTGGGTGGCTGAGCAGACGTGCATGGGCGGGCGACGTGCTGCCACGTTCGTCAAAGCAGGTAAAGTCTACCCTAACGAACCCGCCACTGGCTGCAGCTTTGGAATAAATAGTTGAAATTCTGCTGAAGAGTAGTAGCATTGACAAGACAGAAAACGCATTTAATATCTGAGAATAGCTGTAAAACATATCACACACTCTTGATGGATGGAATTGCCGTTGATGGATGTTCTATTTATTGTAATCCCAGACGTGCATAACTCATACAGATTCATCAATAAATGTATAGAATAATTTCATTATCTAAATATAGCTGTATTTATAATAGCGTACTTGTGATTACATACATTAAAATTATTCTACGTATGTATAAAATATATTAGTTAAATAGTTATAGGTTTGTTTCACGAAGTCTACTTATAAATATAATCTTTAAAATGTTTCTGTATGCATACATGTGTCTTTTTCTTTTTGTAAAAATGTGTGTAGTTATTTTTATAGTTATTTCGTTTAGTTTTACAAACTATAAAAAATGTGTCAAAGTTTGAAAATTCAGTGTTTAATATTTTTTAAAATTTGATTCATACATTTTTGTGGAATTGTTCTGACTAATTTATGTTTTCTATATTTAAAACTTTCGTTGACTATTTTTTACATGTCTATAAGATTTGTACACTTTTAACTATCTATACACATTTAAAAATCACACATGTAAAATATCTCACACATTTAATTTTAAAATTTTACGCCAACAAACCATGATGTAGTTGACTGCTCTCAGGCAATTTCTCATATTCTGCGGTCTTATATCATATTTAGTGAATTACCAAGAAGTCAAATATGCATATTTGTAGACACGTTTAATCTAATAAATCTATACTCATACAAATGAATTCAATGGAATGTCTGTGGCATGGAAGACGCAAAAAGTAATAGATGAAATTATTGAAAATTTCAAATAGTCTTAAGGACTATTTCAAGTAAAATGCAAAGTATGGTTAATATTGTTTACTATTCTAAGAGCGAAGAAATAATTAAAATGAGATGCTTATCAGTAGATATGAATCTTCACTCGCATGACTGTTGACTATGAAGCTTACTAATGACTCCGCTGGAGTTCAATTGCGTTACGTGATTCACTCAAAGTATAATCTACGAGATCAAACCGTATCAGAAAAATTATATAATGGCTTTCAAGAACATTGTTTTCAAGTACATAACCTTAAATGAAATGAACACCAAAGAATTCAGAGGTCTTAACTATGGGCTGTGTTTATTTCTGAGCAATGTGTATGTTCCTCTTGCCAGGATTTTAAAATAATTGTAATTACGTTCGTATCAGCATACAGTACTGAAAACTATTATATTTTCTTAGCTTTTGTATAAATACATTACTACATATACGACGAAACACGTACCTTAATACGTATATGATGAACTCCCTCATGCATCTAACACATAAGATATGCATGATGCAACGCCAAAGCAGTAAACGCCATGTTGTTTATGCCGTCGTCAAGACGAAGTATCAGAGATCCGAGATCCAAGACCAACATAATACGCACCGTCCGCAAGAGAGTCTCTACATACGACGCAAGAGAGTCTCTACATTGTAAACATTAGAAGACTTCATGAGACACACGGGCCACATGGACCAGCAAGCGTATGTCACCTATTTGTTAGGAAACTTCGAGAACACTGGTCAGTTTATTAAGAAGCTTCGAGAAAAGGTTCAATAGACGAACCTCGACCCAGTGTTAGGTCGCTAACGTCGTCAGCTATTAAAATTTAGTTTATAACAACAGTTACGACGGTGAAATCAGTACGACGGGTTCTGCTGCTGAGTGAACATAGGCTCCGATAATAACCTCAACCAAGAAACCCAGCTCTGCGAAATTCTCCGATCTGTGACAGAATTTATTCTATCTTCAAAAGCCACGAGACTGTCTCTTACGGTCTGCAGCAGAATTAATTCTATCTCCAAGAGGCCACGAAGCGCCCTCTTACGATCAGCGACGGAACTAATTCCACCATCCGAGGACACGAGATACCATCTTACGATACCACGCAGAGGCTCAACCAGCAGCGCCATCAAGTGCCGAGATACCGTACTTCAACGCTATCATCTAGCTACACCAGGATTTATCACCAGCGGTGCTATCTTGTGACGAGGAAGAAAACTTCATTTACCTCGACAACCAGCTTACCCAACGTCGTGAGTCGAACAAGGAAAAAGGCACAAATTCATAAAACTTTCATTTGCCTGTTGTTGTGACCCTTGTGTTATTTATTGTTTGCTTACGATTCAATTATTTGTTCACATTGATCCTGCACAATAAATCTTGTCCTGTTTAACCTTTGAGTATTTATTTTGAAAAGGAAGAATCTTATTGCGAAGCAATCTCCGTATCGAGACTTGTGAAGCAATAAAAAATCTTCCCCGACACTTTCTTTTCTATATTTAATTTAACAACACGAAAGTCGAGGAATAAGGGAACTAAGAAATGAATTTAGAATATAGTATAAGGGCCCCAGGCAACGCCTGGCAAAATGTGCTGAAAAATCCAGACATGCTGGAAGGTGTTTTAATACGCTCTGTAAAGTTAAAAGTATCAATTTACGGTATCATTTTTCCTTTAAATCTTGGTATATTTTTTTGTATGTTTCTGAAACCACATTTTTTTTATTTTTAAATAGTTTTAAAATTTTGAATGCCCAGTAATGAATGTTCTATGTTTCCAGGGTAACGCCGATTTTTTCAACTTGTATATAAATATGCCTAATTTTAAAATTCTGATATTTCCTGATTCATAGTATACGAATACAAAGAAAACCATACTATTAAAAGAGAGTTCTTTTCACCAAAAAATTTTGTTTATTCTAAAAATAAATAACCAAATTACAGACTTGTGACAAATTTCGTAATTGGTTTAAAACAATGAACATATATATTGTGTTCAGTTTCCATCAAATTATCTTGTGAATATTTTAAAGGTTTTGTATTTTTTACTTCCTCATTATATTTGTATTCTTTAGCTTTCAATATTTTGTTTTCTTTTATGTAAAATTTGAGGAAATTTAACTCCACATGACGTTTGTTCATATGGCATAATAATATTGTTTTAAGATTTTATTTCTTAGAAATATTAAAAAATAAATAGTTATAAGTTTCATTGTGTCAAAAGTTTAAAAATCTTTATTACGTTTTGAAAACATCAACGAAAATAATTTTGTTATTATTATTTCCTTCAATATAGAATATGACTATCAAAAATCGGTGCACTTCTTTAACTCTACTCGTATTTCATGTTGCTGTTATTCATCCTATTAATTTTATTATTGTAGTATATTTTGACACAGGATTGTCTAATCACCAAAATGGTTTCCGTCCTAACAAGTTTGGTTTACTATAGAAACAGCTTTCCCGAGTTGCCTCTTTCTACATATACCAACTGTGTAGGAAACTAACCCGCAGTACGGCAGTGTGATGCGTGTGCCCGCCAGGAAGATTAACGTACATGGCGTGTTTCGTGACAGATTTTATGAAACGTTACCGTCCTTCCCACTCTTGTCTACTCTTGAATCGCGTCACATGGGTAATTTGTGGATATTCGCTGTGTAAATATTGTCCGGGCAGATTTTTTGTAAAGAGAATGGTTTCGCAGTAATTCCTCGAGTTGTTTATAAATGCCTCATTTGTTTCGTACTTACGTTTGGCGTAAAGGATTGCATTATACATTGTTTTTTGCCGTGGATAGTTTTTAAATTACGCAAATGTGTGCATTTTGGTT
Organism: Laupala kohalensis; assembly: GCA_002313205.1. Lineage (NCBI taxonomy): Eukaryota > Metazoa > Arthropoda > Insecta > Orthoptera > Trigonidiidae > Laupala > Laupala kohalensis. The sequence continues at coordinate 1,625,515 of NNCF01126005.1, forward strand.
GTATACATGAGTGTTTTGACAATTTCTTGCTGCTAGCCCCATACAATCGTAATACCGGNATTTCTTACCGCTAGCCCCATACAATCGGAATACCGGGAATCCATCCAAGGGAAATTAACGATTAAAATATGTGTAATTTGTCAATATACAAACAGAGATATTTTAGAAATTGGAGATATAACGTAGGGAACTGTGCGTATCATAAATTTCAAATATTTATTGCACAAAAATTCCTTTGATTTGACCTATTAGTTTAAGGTAAATAAATAATATAATGCAATCGTAGAGTACAGTGAACGATATTCAAATTTTTAAATACAAAATGACTTGCATTGGGTTTTTGTTTAAAATAACCCAATGGTTCCGCGGTAACTAATTCTATACAAATTAAGGAACTTATTTGGTTTTCAGTTGATAGTTTGAACCACCTCACAGTTAGATTAGGTATCCCTAAACGCACCTGTGCAAAGTTTTATTTCTAAAATATGACGGAAATGGAGAGAATTATAGCATAATTTTGAGATTGCCTGTCATAAATATGCAAACGGAAACAAAAAAGTCTGGCATATTATACACCTATATCTCCATCACTTAAAACAACCTTTATATAAATATGATAGAAACACCTATATATTATTCATCATTTGAATTCAGAACCTTAGTTCTCTATGCGTAACCTACATTTCAGTGGAACGGATTAATCATTATCTTAAATTAATTTGATGCGAGGAATATTAATGTCCTATTCATAACATTTTTAACTAACATTTTTCGTACCAAAAAACGTTATTGTTATTTTTTGAGAAACATTATTTACATCAGTTCGATTTATGCACTTGGTATACTTTTACATATATTATGTCGTCAAAAACTATTTTCTGCTACTGTTAGTCGGCTATAAATGAGATGTTTTTACAATGGTGAAGTACTTATACTAATGTATTACTACATCCATACAACCAGCGCAAACTATTCTTTATTTCTTTGTTAACGTATCATCTTTTCATAGTAGTTTTCGGATGTGAACGATACGGAATGATGAATCTTTTATATTTGAAACAAGTAAAATATTTGACATTAAAATTATTTTTAATTTTTCAAAGAACTTTAAATTTTCTACAAAACTACACGAAGACAGTGCAGCAATTTTAAAGCTTTTAGATAATAAAAACAATTCAGCGCAAGTCGGGAAGAAAGACTTAAAATTTCTATGAAAATCCTATCTGTATCTAAATTATTCATAGTGAAACACAGTTATATGGACATCATTAGTCGTACGGCCGTACCTATTCACTAACTGATTGTGTAGTCCAAAGAAGCAGTTTACTTGTATGTCACGTGTAATATCGTTAATTATACGAGAGCCTAAACCCCTTTCACATCCGCGTTCCTTTCCCTATTCGTGCTTTCTTCTAGCACTACGATGATCCAAAGTGGCAGAACCTTTTCCCCTTTCGCTTTTACTCCATTCATTCGTTGGATTACTCGCTTCCCTGTCACGCCCATCGGGCTCAACATTCTCTCTCTATATCTCCAGCCAGACTTTGGAAACACCCATACACTCCTTCAGTCGGAAAATGACAGGCCGTCAGAATTTACACCCCTGCAGTAGGTTGCTCAAAAACGCCCAGGGTTTCTCGGAGCTTTGGTACTAATTGCGCAAGCCACGACAGTGAGGGTGGAATCGTCAGTTATCCCTTCGTTTGTCTACTTCTTCCATGCCATCATCGTCGACCCTTCTCCTTCCTCATCACTACTCCAACACTTGCGCACCATCTCCACTCTCTCCGTTCTGAAGCAAGTCTCAGAGAGTTATAATTTAATATAATATCTGCTCTCCCTGACATTCTAAACCCCTTAATCAGGGGATTTTTGTTCTCACAATGGATTTTATGGTAAAATTAAGGTACATTAAACTATCTTTAAGATGTCTAAGCTACTTACGTAAAGACGTTGTAGAACATAAGATGTAGCATCTCCTTCTTACCTACAAAAGAAAGGAACAACAATTATTCAACAGTCAAAATTAAAATTTTTAACTTTTTTGCTTACATAATTTTTTTTTCTTTTACAGCAAATTGAGGACTTAAAATTGACTACTTCTTTGGTATGGTGAAGATATTTCAAGTCAGAAATGAAATATATTGCTATCACAAAAACACACTCGTCCCCTCAAAAACCATCTGTGCAAATCTTGTGAGCGTTAAGAACCAAAAATGTAGTGCTAGTCTCGAGAAAGGGGAAGGATAACGGACGACGACGTGGGTGTGGGTGGGGTTGGAGAGAACGGATCGTGTTTGCACGGAGGATTCACCGTGGCGCTTGAACACCTGTCCGCTTGCACCCTCCCCCACTCACCTTTCACCCTTCCCCTCGTCCACTTTCATAGATAAATCCTGGTCTTGGCCATGCGTCATCATTATTGGCAGGCGAGCTTCTGCGCGCGAGACGCGCTTCGCATCGTTCTCCCGTACTCTTCCGTACACCCTCACTCTCCTATACCTCTTTTCGAGCCCTTAACCACCCACGCCACCCTCTGGCATCCATTCAAGTCGTCTGTAATTTGTACCCCTCCACTCTCCGTTAGTTAATTCAATGACCTCCCCACTCCGCAGTACTCCTCTCCGGACTAGCACTGGACCCGACCATCCCACGCATCCTCCGCTTAAAATAACTAGTAACAATGGGAAGTATGACATACGACCGCCATTGGTTGGGCGAGCCACCACCGCGTGGCGTGCCGGTCGCGGCGACAATTGAATTGCGGCATGGCGTGGTCCCGGGTCCGGGGAAGGGGATGTTGCGAGTCGAAATGCCTCGGCTCCCGTCGCGCGGGTGACTGAGGGCTTATTGCGCGTATTTGTCATGCCCCAAGTGGTTTGTCTCGTCTGCTCTCCCCCTCGCATTCACCCCTTCTCCAACCTCTCGGTCGCGCGATCACCACAGCACGCTCAACAACAAACAAGAGACATCCCACCTGCGGCCTATCACCTCCGAGCGGTCGCCTCGTGTTTTTCCATCGCAGTGGGTCGGCTTGCTGCGGTATTGTTTTTATTTTATTTTTTTCGTTGCGTTTTGCATTGAAGGTGAAGAATGGTTGAGGTTTTTACATTTTCTGGTGTCTCTCAGAAGCCGCTTTACATTCGGCTTTGTGATTCCCTCTAATTAAGACTCCGTTGGAAAGTATCTTTTTCTCTCAAATTTATCTCAAAATTTTTGAATCCGTCCTTAAATATGCCTACTTTATGACGTAAATTTGTTATTTATACGTGTTATTAGGCATAATCACTTACCCAAAATACCTGATACAAATAATTACGCAGATGACAGGTCAACTTTTTCTATAAAGAAAAACGTTTCGTTTATATCAGTTTAATTTATCAACTCACTTTATCAAATGTATTAGCAATTCTCTTAACGCATTTTGCAAAAATCTTAAATACCTTTCACAAATACTGTTAACAAACATTAATATCTGATATTTCGGATACATGAATTTCCATTTTTTGAACTTCAAATGGAGAATTTTTTTTCTGTCGTACTACATCATACTCTTCACATTTAATAAAATAAATATTAAAGAATTTCAACGCATGGTTAGCTTTAATGTATAGAAGACGACAAAGGAGTTGACTGAGAGGAATGGAAAGAAACGTGAAAGCGGTGGGGGGAAGTGTCACTCTGAAGTGAAGTAGGGAGATCAGTATATGGAGTAGAGTTAATTAGAGGCACTTCCAGTGGCTCAAGTGGAAACTAGTTGTAGACGTGATAATAGTACACCCTACATCATCAGTCTTGGAAAGCCGATATCCTCCAGAAATGTTAAAGAGGATGGAGACGACATGTGAATATTACTATCAAACGGACACAACTGTGCTAAAGCGTTATTTTGCAGATTGTACGAAGTATGAGATATGAACTAATACAGAGAATAATGGTAATTATTCAATTTATTGGAATCATTTCAAACGCTTTTGGTTGACAATTAGATATTTCGTGATACTAAAGGGTGAAACTAGGTTCTCATTTTTACAACATGCAGTCACTGGTGTCTCATACATTTTAATTCACAACAATCGTATCATGCATAGTGATATTAAGTTTTCTTCATACAATTATATTCGAAGACATAACTTGTCCACAAATACAACAAAAATATATTTTCTAAAATTAATATTATTAGAACAATATGTGTTAATGTTATTAAAATTAATATTGTTAATGTTATTAAAATTAATGTAGAATAAAGCAATAAAACAAAGAGAAATATAATTACTGTATTTCTTATCGGGTCATTTTTGAAATGCCGGTACGTTACCTGTACAGTACGTACCTGCCGGTACGTACCTGTCTTCACGACTTGTAGTCATTTTCTTTCAATTATCATGGAAAGAAACAAATTATATGTTTATTTCTGGAGATTTCATTCTTAAGGTAATGTTTTATTGTTGCATTTCCAATAAAATTGTGCGGTTAATTTAGGATCCCCCAATATTTTATAAAGTCAGTAAAAAATTCAATAAGTAAATGAACGTTTTGAATAAGTAGGTGAAATACATTGATCGTATGCTACAAATTTTATTAAAAGGTTTAAAATATTTTATTAGTATTAGTACCAGGTCAGAAGGTTGTTGCCCAACGAGACATTCGATATTTTAAGAGTAGCTAAGAATTTTTTATTTATTCAAACTTTTTAAATTATTTTATTTATTACTTAGCAAAAACTAACAACTAAGATCTTATCAGTTTTATGTAATGGACGAAATAACAGGTTTCTTATTCATTTTAGTTAATTTTATCTACTAAATATGTGAACCACCAGGCGAGCGCTGCATAGCCAGGCGCATCAGTCGAGGTATGATAGACTCTACTTAATTCATGTGTTATAATAAAAATGTGTCTCTTCAAACTGCGAAGATAAAAGCAAACATTAAGTAAAACTGAGATAATATACGTGAAAGATTGCCATGTTTCTAATGTGGTTAACTCTGAATCTTCTTTTTTTCAGTACCATCAAAGACTAATCAATCAAGTTGTTTTAGGTAAACACATCTGGTAAATTTAAAACTATTTAGCAGTGCATGTACTAAAAGTTTCATAGATATTTATTATAAAAAAACTATACATGGCACACTGGATACGACCAAACGTGTGTTCACAACGCTTAAAGAAAAACCCAGAAAGACATGTGTTGGAGAGAAATAATTTTCCCTTCTATCTGCTTTATTTTGTATTTCCGTACTTCCTATTTAATTGTAAGTATCCTATTTAACTGACGTAAATAAATAAACAAACTTTATTGTCAAAAAAGAAGTTGCAAACTGCGTATGATAATGTAGGGGACAATAAGCTAAGTTACGTATATTTGTTTATTTTGAGGATACGTCCACCCATGTGTAAGTAGTAGCGAGAAGGTCTTGGGAAGGGATTTCATGGTGGCATGTCAGGATGTCTGCAATGCACGCAACCACAGGTCGAGCAATCCAATCTCCACATATGCAGCAATCACTCTGGCAAGGTGGACGGAGCTGCACTAAATGATGCTGTCTCGGATAATAAGGCGTCAGTTAGGAAACTAATCTACTACATTTATCAATACCTGGTTCAGTAAATTAACTGTGAAAAAAAAGTAAATATCACATGAATGACGAATATGTATATCAAAAATATCCTCTCACATTCAAAACATATTTTGGTATGAAATAAAACAATAAAATCAGTGAGATTTATTCAAAAAATAAAATATTTTCTGTCAGAAAACATTTGGTTTTTTATTTCATCAACATTCATCAAATATTTGAAAGAAATATTTTTGAAAAAGGATTTTATAATCTTATTGTATGGTGGTTTTACCATCAGAAATATTCCAAGCAAGACTTTATGCGATTTATTTGTTAAAAATTAACTGATTTGCAAAATATCTGTAAGTTTTCTCGCGTTTGTAAGCTTTACTCTTCAAGGATATTAATTCCTTTTTGGATTATTATTTCGTTTCTTTTTACTCTTTTCTCCAAAGAAAACCAGAAAAACGAATAATAGAATTCTCTAATTTCTCTAAAAAATTAATACTATACAACCACCATGTGGTTACCCTCCAATTCAAACTCATTTAGTAGGATGGTTCTCCCGTGAAGAGGTGAATTGACTTTTAAGAGATCATTGTTTTCTGAAGTCATTTTGTTGTAAAGAGTCGAGATCCCCAAAGAGTGTCCTTAGCATTGTAATCCCCTAAAACAATATATATATTTCCCAGGGTCTGAAAATATCTTGTGAATGTTGTACTATATATTCTGTGCTTTGGTGGACAGTAAATAGCGGTTATTTTAAGAGGACCTACTAAGTCAGTTATTACAATTGAAGTAGTTTAAATATATCCTTCAAAACATTTTTGTAACTCGTAAAGATGAATGTTTTTAAGAATTATGATGGCAGTTCCCGCATGTGCGGAGCCATCAGGATGTATCGTATCAAATAAATTTTAATCATGTAGACAGTAATAACTATTTATAGTAAAATGTGTTTCAGGCACAAGCATTTTTTCTTTTTATATGTAGATATAGTTCTATTTCTTGAGGGAAAACTTAGGCATTCCATGATAAAATTATTAGTGATTTCGACGTCAGGACATTTTGGAGAGTAAGTTTATTCGAAGTTCTATTTCCTCAGATTGCCACTTAAGAATATTCTCGAGGTGAAGGAATGATTCTTTAAGTACATCATTTGTCAAGTTATGATTAGGAGAAAGAAGGGATGAGTAAACTGCTTGCGTATATGTCCTTGACGTAGGGTCGTTGGATGACGATGTTGGAGATGTCGTTGGAGAAGGAAAGTGACTGCGCACTGTAGTTGAGGATGGTAAGTTTATAGACCTAGTTGGAAATCTTTTGGAAATTATTTCTTGGTAGACTGAACATTCTTCGTAATTTGCCGGAGCACACAGGACATTTCGCAACAGTTGATTTATCTTTTTTCGTACTTTTTTGTGGAATGATGATCACCGCACTTGGCATTCCTATATTCACACATAGATCTTGTATGACTGTAAAATGGTGAGGCATACCTCTCTATTTCTTTAGGACATTGAACTGGACTATGGCATAAAAAAGTTTGCCTACTTTATAACGTTCTTGATTGTTCGAATTGGGATTTAGATCTATGAAAAAAAAGCGGTTCTTAGGTAATTCTATGTCTAATGTTGAACATGATACGCATTTTGTAGCGTAAACTTTCTATTTCAGACGTAATTATTTCAGAGCTTATTAAAGGATGAACATTTCGTAAGACGAATCGAAAAAACACATAATTTCTTAGTTGGTAAATGTGATATTGTGTTTTTGTGCAATTAAAATATCTGAGTGTCGTTCTGTATACATTGGAGGAAGAAGGTGATATTCTTACTTAATTTTTGAAACCATTTTGAGTGAATAATTATAGACTTACAAACTTTCACGGACGAACAGTATATATTTTGTGACTAAAACCTCACAACGATTCGATTTTATGTTAAAGTCGTCGTCACATGATACAAAATATAACACCTTAATAACTTCATAATTGGAATAGTATCAAGTACACATGTCCTATTCAGGTATTGAATTTGTCTATCCATTCTTTTGTTTAGAAGGTCTATATTAATTTCTTGCCATAGATTTTAGAAGGGTTAGGTTATAGCGATAGGGGGTATACAGGCCTAATATACGAATATTGGCTAACTTAAAAAGAAGCCATGAAACACTTTCTAACCTGACGTTATTTGTGTAACTGTTATAAACTTCCAGCGGAAATAATAATTTTCCAGTAAAATTATTAGTACCATTAAATGAAAGAAACCATATTTGGTTACCGTCTATTATGCCGTTATATCAACTTCCTAAGTTGTGACAATACGTCATAAGAAAAGAACAGAAACTTGATTTTCAACGATAAAGGGTTACAGTTACTGAACTGTTTCCAGTGATTCTAGCGGTCGCCACGGATGATGTATGGCATCGGATGCACAATAACCCTAGGCAAAACACATGATCGCGTGCAGCATTTCGAAGTACAAGTGAAAAATCTTGTTTTGTAATACATGCAAGACAGGATCTTAGTTTTCCAAGTGAACAACTATTTCCCTGTGAGAAACGGAAGAGGGGTAGTTGTAAATTAGTTTATTTTCCTCCACGTGGTTATTTTCACTTTGTAATTTTCTTTTTGACAAGAAATTATTATGAACATCGTTTCTTAACGTCGCCAGAGTGTAGACGATGGCAGCAGAGGCACCGTGCGAACCGTTACTAGAGATGAGAATTTGTCAACTATGCAACAGAATCTATTTCTTCAACTGAACGGCACCGTGCCATTAACGTAGGAGATGACAATAATACAATTGTTATTCTAAAGGAGAGTAGGACATTGGAGTCGCGGAAAGCAATATTCGAGCGTCACGTTCTCGTTGTGGCATGGAAACATATGGTGGATCAAAGAGAAAAAAGTTAAATCTATGCACCAATTGCACTTTGATGGTCTCTCAGTACAATACGGGCAATGTCTGGGAAATATTCAAAGAACGGTTAAAATCTATTATAACCGCGATTGTAAGACTGAATCTATTATTCAATAGGATAAGATCAAAATGTGAGAACCCAGATAATAATTATATAACAACAAAAATAATAATAATTATCCATCAGAAACTGCCGGAAATAATGATTAGTAAGAGACACTGTATCACACTAAAAGTACTTCCCAGAAATCATTTCAGGGAACTACAAGTATAAAATTGATGTATTTTGATTAATCAATTCTCACCAATTAGAAAATCCACCATTATTGTTCACATATTATTTTATTTGACCAACTCAAGAAAATTAAAAATATCACAGTTATCAACACTCACAACCTACAAACTACTTATAACGAGAAAATCCAATAATGCCAAGAATTGAAAACAGAAATTCTGTGCACATCGAATAAGGCTAATGTTTCTGTAGTCCTCATAGTCCCACACACAACTGGAGTCAATCTCCACAGTCTTAATCTGAGCATCAGTAATCATCAATTCTTAAAAAACATATTTATAAAAAATACAAAAGCAGCTACAATTAACTTGTAGAATACTCATAAGGTCTTTAAATAATGCTGTGATAATGCTTTGAGGTGAGGATGTTTGGTATTCCCCTCACCTGATTCCAACTTCAAGTTGTGAAAACAGAAAGAAATAATAGTAATAATGCAAAGAGACCACAAACCATTTCTGAAATGTTTTTAAAAGAATTGGACAAAATCTCGTGATTATTTATTAACATAGTAACACGACCCTCGGCCTTCAAATAAATATTTGCTCGAACTGCGTGGTCACTGTTTGTTGGAATGTTTAATCAACATTGGTGCTCCGTTTGTGTGCTCAAAAGGTCGTGCGGATTACAAATATTAATTATCACAACTCATAGAATGTGTTGTGGAGGCGTTATTAACATGCAAAAACAAAAAAAGAGCGAATTGAAGGAATGAATAATTAAAAATTTTGCATGCTGCACAATATATATTTAAATGTTCCTACTAACTTATCGAAAACCGTAACAATATTTAGACAGTGTTACATAACTAATATTCATATCTATGTTGAATTTTAACAGAAGGAAATAGATTACGTTTTTCACACTTAACACAATCAATATAAACAGTACGAATTAATCTAAAACAAAGATATATTTCCTTAATTTTTAATTACACATTTGACATATTCTATGTTTTCTTTGCCACGAGTACCTTGACATAGAAATGGTCGCGTTGACTGAAGTCAAGTTGCCAACTATTCATGAAACCAGGAAATATTCATACCAAAGTAGTTCTTATTCAATAATAATTTATTCTGTATTTATTTACTATTGGATGAGGACAATTATTGGCAATTTATAAACTTGATTGTCATTTGACTCTTTCTTAGGTAAGGGTCGCATTGTCTTCAGTCACGTGATGCGGCTGCCATTTCCATTCGAGTAATATTTTCCACAGATGTGATGAATCACTCTTATAAATGCCCCGTGAGGTATCAAAATCTTTCCATTGGTTAAAATCTATGTTTTAGTAGGTTTTATTCGCTATGTTAAGCCACTACGTTTGCGATAATATAAAAGAAAAAACATAAGCCCTCGAAAGTTTCTTCGTATAAGAGCATAGTAATTTAAAGTCAAATAATTAAAAATTTTGCGACGTAAGGGTATGTAAATACATCACCATGTGGCATGGGCATGGTTCAAACTATCATTTTAAACATTTTTGTGGGTACTTAAACCTAGTCAGTCTGGCGGATATAATATCTTAAAGCATTAGAAATGTAACGACATGCTTTATTCATTGGAACAAAATGTTCCCAAATGCTGTTCACATTTCTTTAGTGAACATTTTTTTCCAATAACATGATATTCTATGAACTTGAAATATAATAAAAAACTAAATAAGAAACATACTTAATGTAAACATTTTATTATTTGTGAGTATCATATTCCTTTAACTGAGCTATTTGGTTTAGTATTTTATTCTAAAGTATATCATATAATTCACATTTTTAATAACACATTTTATTACGTTTAAACAATAATACGTTTTAAATGTATCAAAATATTTTTTAAATGTATTATTTATTAGTGAAATGGTGCTGTATATAGTCCGTATCTTCGGAGAAACTTCCTAATTTGGTCATCTGCTATTTCCGATGGAAAAAACAAATAGGAGAGGCAGTTCCTTGCAAAAGCAGAATGTTACCTCGTCTCCTCTACATCGACGTTTATCATCCCTTGAGATCAGGCGTATGCTCTCCGTCCACATCCTCCTCAAAATTGTTACTCCCCATTAAGGTCTTTGCAGATTACTGCGTTGTAACGCAAATGGTCGGGAGTCGCCCAGTGACCAGACTCCGCCCATTGCGTCGGCAGTAACGGGGCTCTTTACGATTGGGGCGTCCAGACACTGGGTCCCGTGGCTGACGATTTCTGGCTCGGTGTACGCGGAAGCGCCCACGTCTGACATTTCTACTGGACGTTTATTGGGATTGGACTCAAATTTCATTTACGCTCCAGTCCGCTTTTATGGCCTCACCGTTTCTGCTTTGCTTCAATTGTAGTGGCCGGTCGCTGCACAGGAAGTAGAGTAGACAAGGGCCAAAAGGGTTTGAATGGTAGGAGAGCTTTTGCTTTGTGGAGAAAGACTACTTTAATTACTCACGAAAAGCGACAGAATGGTGACAGATCATCAAGTGGTGCTCATCTAACGAATTATGTAAACGCGTACTGATATCACATTCTTCAGCCTCAATTGGCTCCCACTACGCGATATGTCATAGTTTCAAGATGTAGATTTTTAAATTGTATATGTCTTTAATAAAACTATTAAAATAACATATATATATTCGAAATCTGTTATATTAATATAGAAAATATTCAATTTCCAATTGGAAAATACTACCCAAAACAAAGTACTTCCTAAGGGAGTCTCCTCGTATGAGGAACGTAGTCCCTACGAGACCACCTCAGAGGTCTTTAAGTCTCGCAAATTGAATGAGGGTGGAAGACGGGCCCGGCAGGCGAACGGGATGGTATAGTCGGTAAGCGCATGAGCGCGCTAAGCTCAGGTCCCGAGTTCGAATCTCGGTCCCGTCTCCCATTTTCATTCAACATAACATAATTAATCTGTTACCAACCGATGAGGTTCACCGCGATCTAAGAGATTTCTATAGAAAATATTCCAAAAAAGTTCATGTCACACTAGTTCACACCTCTAAAATTGATATATGGAGAATTCTTTCGCACTGAACCTCTACATCGGAAAAGCATCATCCCGTCAAAATCAAGTAAATATTTTGTTCGCTCTGATGTGTATGTTGTCAGCCAAGACTGAAATTTACACTGAACCATTTCACTCAATTAACCCTGAAATTGAAATTCCAGAAAATTGATCTCAGGTATATGACTTGACATCAATACCATGTAAAAACAGTGACAATATTTCAAAACGTTCCTGAAAAAGAAAATTCAGTCCCCAAATCATGTTAATTTGCCATTTCCAAAAATCCTTACTTAGTGGACCTCTAAAAAATAAACACATCATACCGTCAAACTTTCAAGTTCCTATTTCTAATAGTTTTTTCTCTCTCTGAGGTGTTCAATGAATGCGTTAGTCAATCTATCTGGACAACATCGCTTATATTGTCAGATTTCTCGAAGATTCGTGTACTAGTTTCTAAATTGTCTCCATGGTTGCATAGCAATAATCACAATATCCATTGCGTTAATGATACTGTGAGTGTAATTTTTTAATTAGTTATTATCTGTGTCATGAAGTACCTAGTAATATATTGGTTATTACTTTCTGTCATCTGAATATTCCTTTACCAAAGATTTAGACAATTCGTTTCATTATACGATTGTTGGTTTTCATCTTATTTATTTTGGTTATCACATTTGCTTATTTAACCAAATGTTTGCAAGGATAAACTTTCTACAGTAATTAACTTGATTCATTTAAACTCTCCTAATTTATTTTGCATTATTCAACTGTAGTTTTGATCAATTCATTTGTAGTTTAACAATTTAATGAAGAAATATTTTATACGAAAAAAAATATTAATTAGTATAACAGAATGTAGTTAAACTCTGTGTGTAAAACAAAGTATTTGTGTTTATGACATAACATTTTAATGGATGGGAATCTTTGTAATATTTTTGATATTAAGTGGAGGGCAGATTGACGACATCCCGTGAATATTTATGTTCATTATAATGGGTTTTCTGGTTAAATTGGTGAGGACTTGAAATGAAATAATAATATACATTTATTTACTTGGTACAAATTAAATTCTCTTTATCCTAAAGAAATCAGCTGTATAAACTTCATCGTCAAGAAAATGCTTTTCTTTCTCCTCCCGCATGTGACATTTATATTAAAGGTTGCACCCTTCGAAGCTCCCCAGGTCATTATTTATTTTATGCGGAGGTGGCGGTGGAAGCGCGCGCTAAAGACGCGTCTCGACTAAGTGACACAGGCAGCCCACTTTTTGGTACGCGCACCCCTCGCGTGCGATGCGCCCATGCAGGAGAAATTGCTTTTCAATCTCTCTTCAAGTGTTGTTCAACCCACCCACTGGCACACTCTATTTCTGCACCGACGGTGATGGCGGGTGTTGGGGAGGGTGGGAGTGTTTTGGGGCCATTAATTACGAGGAGGACGTGGCCCGAGTAAGAAGACGCCGTAGACAGGCAGAAGAGAAGCAGACTAGTGATGCAGGGGCCATGGAAACAGTCGAGTGTCCCCATGCTTGATTGCTCGTCACTATTGTGGGATGGTCTTGATTAATTATGCACAGTGGAAAGACTACTGGAAAGAAGAGTATGTATTTTAAGAACCGGAATGATTGAAATATTGTATGTTCGTTCCACTGAAGTGAAATCATTAGTAATATAAAATAATTGCAGTTTAACAGCTACAATATATCGTGGGTCAAGAGTTATGTGAGTGAGCGAGGGAAATGTACTCACGCAAATCAACCCACACTGAAAAAAATACCTGAGCTGGGGTAGCTGATGTATTGGCTGCCAACTGGACAGACAATACATGAGTTCGCACACCTAACATCCGTCTGCTATGACGTGAATTTTCGACCTTGTGTCACAGCGTACAGTATTAGCTCTCACAGCTTAAGTAGCTAATCTACAAAATAAGAAAAGGGAACCTATAGTAGATGTTGTCAACCAGTAAGCATGTAATATTTCTACCAAGTGAGTCGATGTCGGTTATCTGCATGCTTTCTTCTCGACTTTCTGGATGATATTCATTTTTATTACAACTTCATGGTCCTACCTTGTTTCATCACAGGCGTACAGCAAACGTTCTTTCTTTTTCGACGTCCGTCTTCAGGTATCCGTCTGCGCCAGTATTCGATCCAGGATCCTTTCCCTCTGAAGGCGCGAACGCTAGCATTGCACTAGTGTAGTATGATGTTATATTATCTTGTTTTACGTTGTCTAAGTATTGGGACCATGAATAGTAAATACGTAAAATAGTAATCATCTCTAAAATCTTGAAAAATATATTTTTAAGTAGCAAGAAAATAGATTTTATGTTTTCAAACGTTTCTTTATTTTAAATATACTTGAAATTTACTCTTATTATATTAATGCATTTGAAAACAACATTATTTAAAATAATAATTAGGTATTCGCCAACATTAACCTTCAGAAATTCAAAATATCACTAGTGAACGGTTCCTCGACGTCAAGAAAACACTGTAAATTTTCGTCGTCTAGGCTTCAAGTTTCGGGCTTTGCAGCGTCGAGATGACGTCGTTTAGTCGTTGTAATGAATCATTTCGTTCAAGTTAACAACTATTCATAGTTGCGAAAGCCATGGTCGATTTGACTCCGTTAAACAATTGCTCAGACTGCGCCATCTCAGTCATGAATCAACGTACCGAATGCTTAGAAGGCAGCGCAGTCAAGTGTCATTTAGCGGCAACTACGAACGAGATCGATGGGGAGGATAAAACAATAGTTCTTGTAGGTAAGTCAAATTTTTTAGTGGGGCTGAGCTGTTGAGTGCAAAACCTATGAGCTATAGCTGTTGATGTAACTTTCTTCCTACCAGACAAAACTTCCGCAGTGATAGAAAATTGATCTCGTTCAGACGAAAACTCTTTTAGGGAAGTTACAGCGTAAGCGTGCAGCGTCTGTCCGCTAGACAGTCAACGAGTGAGCTATCACAGCTAACTTTAGGCTGAGTTATTCAAATTTTTTTTCCGCACGGAAGAGCTGGCTTCATTGTCAGAGTTTGATAGTAAAACCTTTTCAATATTATTGACTCTGACTATTGTTTGATTGCAGATAAGGAATATGATAAATAGAATTGAGTCCAGCGGACTCAATTCTATTTATCATATTCCTTATATAATTCTTGCTCTGCGTTCACTCCCCATGGAAACTAGAGAAATTAGGTAGTCTTTCATTTAAAGCATTCAATTTTTGCTAATTACTTTAAAGATCAGAATCATTTCTTGCTCAGATTTTTTCTTAAAACAAGAGTAAATTTATCACTTACCTATAATTTTTTAAATTAATAGGCATCTGAAAACAACACAACTATATCCTACCTCACGTGGTCCTACATGTCTTCCTTTGAGTGGAGTTTTAATTTAAATGAGGAATGTGAACACGCATAATAATTAAATTAATTTTCTCAAAAATTAAAATAATTAAATTAATTCCCCGAGACCTCAATAAGAGGTGAAATAAAAGCTCAACGGAGAAGAGATTTGGGTAAAAACATAAAGAAACATCAATTATCACTTTTATACAAAAGCAAAACCATGAATGTTTAAACAATTCTACAGCATTATGTTTTATTCTAAGATGATCATGTTATGGGTTTCAAAATTGAAGTAAACAAATAGCTTCACAATAATATTTGCCCAATGTCTTTAATTCAATATCTAATTGCATACATAGAAAATATTTGAAAAGAAAAAATTATAATCATCTTGACTGTACGACATCTTATGATAATTAAAACCATCAAGTGATGTGTATGTTGTAGTTTTAATGGTAAGGAGGGTTATACTAATTACCTCACGTATAAGAAAGTACAAATATCGTCTCGGGAAATTAATGACCCACCTTCATGTACGTTTTTAACCGCTATTTGTAAAAGAAGTCGTAACCACAAAAGGCCATCCTTATGCTTCACTTTTGTTCTCCAATACACTTCCTCCTAACTTTCCCTTATGCATCGCTGCGCAGTCGCCTTTTCCTCAGCCACGATATAAAATGGCAAACAAATTGCCACCGCCACCCCTCCACTCGCCTCGGGGTGCGAACGCTCAGGCGAGGCGCGAGAGGGCGCTTTCTCTTCTGCAGTGGCCCTCCATTCGTCGTGCTTTTATTTCGAAATATCGCCGCTCAAGAGACGGCCAGGGAAATGGCGGTGACATCCTGTGCTCGTGTATATTGGGCTTCTTTTTCAAACAGCAAAAGAAGACATTTGTGAATTGAGTCAATAATATAAATGGAAGTCATTTTGTTTTCTTTAGATTTTCTGTATAGGAAACAAATGTCTCATCATCGAAAGAGTTAGGTAATATTGAATGTTGTGCACGATAGATACGTAAACAACAAAAATGAGACTATCGATCCCCTTCCGAGATATTGACAAAATGTAACGCAAAGCCATGGGTAGAAAAATTTTTGCCCATGTCAGAATAGCCTCTATTTACCAGTAACTTAATTCAGTATTTCTTATTTGCAATTGAAGGAAATGATTTTTATGTCTAAATGTCGTATCCCACTCTGTACAGTTGTAAGCCACGTAGTGTTCATAAATATATATCGGTTTATATAGAAAGTAATAAACTACAAATACTTTTAAGTTCGAGTATATTCTAGCCACAACAAGTGAATCCGGTATTCTCAACGGCATAATTCCTAAGATCTACCAAGGACTCGTTGAAAATGCACAATATAAAATTTTATGGACCTAATAAGTATAATTCAATTTCCATACAAAAACAACGTATATTTCATTAAATGACTTTTTTAACTGAAATTTAACTTCATTATTTATCTTATACTTTAGATAAGAACATCTAGTTTTTGTTCTTTAAATTTTTCGGATCCTATTGTTCTCTTTGCTTCTTAATAAATCTGGCCCTGACTATCCTTTCTACGACAATAAGTGAGACTGCTGTCTATAGACATTACATTTCACTTCTCTTGGGACGGATATCGAACGTTATTCTTGAAGTAAATAAGGGCAATGTGGCTTTATTCGACTTCAATGAACGAGTATTTAATTATGAAGATTGAAATTTGTACTTGAGTAAAGTTTTCGACATTTAATTTGAACCATGATGGAAATATTATTTTTGTCAATGTGAAGTACGTGCTTAAGTAATCTTGTCCACTCTGTATATTTCATTCTATCCCAAACTTTCGCCAACTTTTTTCTGTGTGTTTGGTTCTACCCAGCATCTCGAAAAGTTATTAACGTTTAAAAGAAGTTTATTTCTTTTAAAGGAATTTAAAAGAAGTTTATTTCTTTTAAAGCAATTTAAAAGAAGTGACCTCGGTTAGTACCTCAAAATATTCTCATAACTTGGTTCAAAACACTCTACTCCAACTCTACTGGCTAGCACACTACCTGCAGTTACCACTACGGACAATTTTCATACGACTGGAGCTCTCACATTGAGACAGAAATGACGCAAATTGACTTGTTTACAGCCTCTTTGCAATCACTTCCGTCACTTTTTTATAGCAATAGTCACATTGTAGTAGTAAATATTCTAAATAGCATTTAGACACACCACCAAGTGACAGATTAATGTTATACTGAATGAAAATGGTTTGATTGACAATGGTAGACGAGGTTAGGAAACGAACGGTGTTTCCCAATGGCAGCGCACCAGCGCATAAAACTAGATTTCCCGGGTTCATTCAATCTAACATGAGTAATCTGTCACTTTGTACATCCTTGGAAGTTTAATTTAAAATAAATCAATTTTACTCTATTATCCAGTGTATATGACTACTTCCAGAATTTGTTTTTACAGAGTATACATACCATAGAACATGGAACATATACTGCAATAGATAATAGATGTGTAATGAAATAATTACACAATGAAGTAAAAATGAAAGCGATCACATTTTACTAGCATCTTAAGTGTAATTCATCATTTATGCATACCATCTTCATTACTACTTGAACTATATCTTGATACTTGCATACCTTCATTTTTATTCTACAATTTGCGTAGTTGAATAGGAATACACTCAAGTTAAAAAGCTAAAACGCGAATTATCACGGTAGAAAAAATTCTAAGTTAATGGTAAATAGTTATTTTATTGCAAAGTGACAAAATTGATGTATTAATTGGTGAAAAGTGTTAATTGATAAATTAATAAAGAAATATAATATTCGTTATTGTTATGTAATTAAACATTTTCTCACACATAGATATTTTATACCCTACTTAAATTCGTAAGAAGAGCGGCAGAATAATTTCGCCACATAGACATTGCCTTTGAAATACTACATTCCATTGCAATATCAAGCAATGAACAACACGTGAACGATTAACGTACCTCATAAGAACTTTTCACCCTCAGTTACTTCGCGTTATTTCGTTCACTCACCCAACTCCACCTTCTATTCTCTCTTCCCCCTTTACAAATGGACGGCATGATGATATGGTCCCTCACCTTTTCCAAGGTATTTTTCCCTCTTTCATTACGAGCTTCTCCCCTCACGAGCCATCTATTCTCTCGTCAGCCGGTTTCGCGTAACCTAAGATTTATTGAGACGTCCTCGAGTCCCGCGATGTCCATTTGTTTTTATGAATGTGCGTAATGGTGAGGGCGGAATGCGTCGGATCTTAGTTTTCCCCAGGGAAGGGAACTGGTGATGAGCCCTCAGCTTCGTTTCGTTCTTCACTGTTATTCTTTGCAGAAAAAGACTGAAAATTCTCATCATAACGCGTTGCAGGAATCATAGGGCACGTTGTTTGTCGACTAGAATTGACTGAACGAACAATAGAAGTAGTGAAATCTGAAGAAATTGGATATTAATCAAATGAAAAATATTGTTTCTACATAAATACATCGCATCAATCAAACAAAAGAGTAACCACGTATTTTCTGAAATATAAAGTTTGGAATTTGGATAAGATTGGGATTATTCGAATATATCGCAATTTCAATCATAGAAGAAATAGTCCTTGGATTCTCGTTGACATTTAGAATATTTAATGTGTAATGAAAAATTTACTTTCATTCAGACAAATCGATTCACTAATTTTAGTTTGGGATTGATTTGTGTATTGAATATTACAGTTAGAACCTCAATTAAAAAGTTTTATAAGTCAACTAAGAAAAATAAATGACATAATTGATGCCGCTTTATTACCATTTATTAAATAGACCATAACATTAAGTTATACTACAAGTATAATAAGATAGTTATAATAAAATACAAGTAAAATATATTTATTCTTATTTTATATTTTTACAATGTTAAAAAATTATAAAAATTATAAACAGAAAAAAAAAATCTTTCTGGAAAATGAATTTATATGACGCTTTCTGATGCAATGAAATGATTGATATTTAATAAACTAGTTTATATTTAAGACAAAGTCACAATATATATGAAACGCGTTGGGATACGTCATTTGTGAGATATAGATCTGGTATAAATTTTTCGGTTTTTATTGGTTCTAGTAATTTTTTTTTTCTTTCTGTAACCTTGTGTAATATGTCAAAGGTCTAGAGCTTTTCTAATGATCCAACTGTAATGGTGTCCCTAAGCTTAATAACTAGAATCTACAAATACTGAACTGGACTTCCCTTCTATTAAGCCTATCAATAGTGGATACAGAGAAAGGAGCCGTTGACTGTGACAGTAAAGAAGTATTGAAAGCTATATTCTCGTGGTTTAAATGTCATTTTGATTGAAATGGAACACGTGGTACCATAATGTCGTTGGAATATTTGATGGAAATGCATCTACGGCTTATTGTTTAAGTCATAAAAAATTCATCAGAATGCAAGAAAATTTTGACATACGCAAAGTTACAAAAGAAAAGGACAAAGTGACCTATTGCACTTAACCTAGCTCTTTGTATTACGTCTGTAATGACGGAACGTGTTGAGTAATTTACTTGTCTCACGATTTACCTGATTATCCTGTATCTTTCAAATTGTAGAGGTTTAATTTTCTACGTATTGAGACGAAAAATGAAATTATTCATGAATTTGAAAATACTCCTGGGTGATTTCTGTATTACTGTAGTTGTTGAATATGATGTAGGAGATAAAATAGTCACACCTGTGCAATGTAGATAATATCGTTCAACAAATGATGTGAAAAAGGTTTCTCCCAAATGTGTTTTTGAAAAAAAGAGTATTATTTCTTTCCTCTTGTTTTGTGATTAGTTTTAATTTATAAAAACATTCATACTTCAGGAGACTTTAGTTCGATTGATTGATTGCTTATGTAAACGAAAGCACTGAATCAATGAAGCTTACAATTTTCTTAAACCAAAGCATATGAACGTTTTTTCTTAATATTTCTCAGGTCGTACAGACCAGAATGTGAAAATTTTCACTAAATGTTAATATTGTTAAAAAATAAATTAAAAACAATTACATTTTACCATATTCACTAAATTGAACAAGCTACATTTTTAAGCAAGATTAAATATTCGTGAAATAAATCACTTTAGAGGGTCCCGGCAAGCATGATTTTGAAAACGAAATTTGTTCGTTCTTTTTCTTGAAAAATATCTTCGACCACTTAATATGGAGCGAAAGTCAATATCGAAAGCATATCGATAATGTAATATTAGAGTACATTTACTATTTGAATTAATAAGTCTTATGAGGGCTTCACATGTTTCAACTCTTCCATAACGTACTACCATCCTCTACTTTCGTTCCTCTGAGGTAATGAGGTGAGTGCAAGTGAATCTCGAATACTCTCTATCGACACTAGTACGTTCAGTCGATCGGCTTCTGCTTCCTGATCCGCAGTGCGAGGGAAGTGAGAGACAGCGTGTACCACCACGACACTCACCCGCAATTAGCGGGACAGCAGCCCTCGTGTCCAAAGCCCCAGCACCCATCCCCTATCCTGCCGAGTCGTCATCCCTCTACATTGGATGTAGACTTGCGAGGAATGGAGGAGGCGGGAGGGAGATTGCCGAACGCACTCTGGACGAGACGCGGAGAGAGAGAAATCTGGATCTCCGCAACAAATTCTGTGTTTGACACGTGTTTTTTCATCTATTGCTCATCAATTTTGGATGGCGACATGTGTTCGGATTTATGCTAGTATACAGCAATTGTGAAGCAAATGTTCGGGCAAAGCAGAGAAATTAGGATAAAATGTCCAGCCACATCATCAAACGTTGGAAAAAATTAAGTAAGAGAAAAGAAGCTGAAACTATTGACTATACAATGCGTGTGATAAAATACGTTTCTAAAAAAATGACAACGTTTTCAGTTTTGATTTTACACGCCTCAAAAAAATGTAATTGTACAAGCTAGAGAATAAGTGAATTTATGCGTATTTATATGACATAATTTCGAAGGAAACATAAATTTGTGCTACGTGTTCAGATAAATGTGTAATAGGCATAAATATCTAATATATGAAGAAATGCATGAGCATTTTGCATGTTCGCTTTGTCCGGTGTATACATCTTTCCCGTTTGAATTAAATTTACCCAATAAGTGAAATTTTCTGAAATTAACAAACTGATTCAGACCGGATATTTTGTACCACATTTTATCTCTTATGAGTTTTGTGATGTGCTGTTACTGAAATCCCTACGACGGGGATAATTATTGATCTGAACTGGTATATTGATCTGATCATCATAGTTGAGTCTCGGTGTTTGTCTTCTTCTGGTGGTTCAATGGATAATATTTTCCTGCGAAAACAAAAATTCCAAATATTTTTCTCATCTAATACTGGTAATAATTAAAATTCAGTTTCTGGTTTAAAATAGTTTTTCATTGTATTAGAGAAGTGTAACATAACACATATAAATTTCACATAAATGATTTGTGAAAGTTTGTCCGAAAGTTCTGTTATGAGGAAAAGTAAAACACATGAACCTCGATCAAGAACCGAAACTATATTATTTTAACTACTAGCAATAATGAGTGAGTTCAACCAGTCAAAAATATCTATTGTATTTAATTATGAGATTTACGCTAAATGGAAGATGAAAAATAAATTTTTTCCTCCAAAACATTCCCCTCCCATGTCATCGTAGTGCCTCTGCATGTGCACGAGCCTTCAGTCACACAGAAACGGCCGCTAATATTCAATATAACCTATGATTTACACTTTTTTGAGATACGAAATTGCTCTGTCCTAAATAAATCAGCGTGAGTTATCAGGAAATAGATTTAACTTAAAATGCAATATACCTAAGAAGAATACGTTTGTTTATAATATTAAAATTGCTAATAAAGTTAAACAAATAAATAAAATAAGAATTTAATTTTCAAGTTATAATTTGATTTACAGACGCTATAAACTCACCTAAATATCATCATAGTTCCTATGCTTAATAGAATTGAGTTTCATTTGGAGCCAGTAATACTTAGACTCCTATAACTTCATGAAAGTTCCGCGAACCCGAGAATTCCTGACTAGTACGTAATTGAATTACTGACTTGTATTTTGGAATAATTGATGAATTTCCACCAGAAGCTAATAGTATTATCTAATACTATCAATAGATAGATCACAAGGCTTAAGTACGTCAATCTGCCACTAGAGAGCGCTATTCTCACCCAGACATTTCATGATGATAAAATATACATATTACTTAATCATTACACGGTAAATCGTCACATAAATTCGGAATGTCAATTTTCTAATTTTAATGTTACATTGAATCAATTACTTATTTTGTGTCATATTCTTTAATTTGCACACGAACAATTCAATAATAATATATTTGCGCGGGACTGTTTTACCTGGAGTTAACATGGGAAGACCCCGTAACCACTAGCTCAATTATCACTCTCTCTCCAGACTTCGTCGAGTCAACAACTGACCATAATTACGTCCGTCATGAACATTTTGTGAAACATGTTGTGCGTGAGGTAAAACTATACATTTCCTTCAACCATGTGATGCGACCATCTGGAAATGTCGTGAATATGGTTTTATAGTGATCATATAAACTTTAAATACTATTGATGGATCTACACACCATCGCTGCTTCCTGCATCTTCCAACCGCCTGTACGCCACCTGAGGATCAGCGAATGCTACAAGAACGTAACTATGACCTCACATATATTTCACTGGCCAGTAAAAATTTCACAAACTGTTTGATCTATCATGATCAATTCAATCTCCCTTCATTGACGAATTCAATAACATTTAACTGAATCTTGTTGTACATAATCTTGAACGCTTTATCTTTAAATTAATGCCATGTGTTTAGCTGTAAATTTTAATATTAGATATTTTACGTGTACGTCCTTCGATTACTTGTGTGTTTAGGTTATATTTATGGAGGGATTATTAGGGAACGTGTTTTTGTGTCATTTCTTGGTAAAACAATTAATATTTGTATGTCCATTGATTTATTATTTGTTTTGATTTAAATCATGGTAATCCAAGTGGTCCTCCAATTTAAAATCTTTTATTATTAAAATGAAGATAGCATCCACTCCCATAGCTTCCAGAGTGTTTTTTGGGTTCGGCTCATGCTCCAGCGTGAAAATCTAAAACCATCTGTTCACTTGTCAAACCATACCGACCACTATTGAAAAATGGCACCCAACATTTCCGACCTTAGCATCCTCAACTATCAGCAAAACGCGGCAGTAGAAACATCTGATACGTAACCTTCCTCAGCAAACAGATAAAATTCCCAAGACAACCAGACGTAAAGTTATCACGTAAACACATGTCACTTCTCTCTTTGCACACCCGTGATTCGACACATTCAAACGTCGCGCCATCGAGGCCGTCAAGGGCTTGCTCACATGTTCGTCGAACGCCGGCTTTGGGTGGTAGCCAAAAATCGCACACTCGGTTCTCCATCGCATTCTATCCCAGCGCTAACGCAGCGCACCCGAACATAGTTGAGCTTTATGACAGTGGTGCTGTCTGCTTCACACGGCGATACGATTTGTAGAAGCGCTTTTCCTATCGTAGAAAATCGTAGTGCATCGCATTGCAACATATCTTAGCTCTGTTTGCATGCGACGAACCCAGTCACAAAGTTTATTTAGAGGAGTTTTGCGTGTGGTTATTTTCGTTTGACTGTTTATTTACTGACATTTAATTATTCTCTGTTTGTTAGTTAAATTTGTTTTGTTTCTTATTTAAAGTTTTATTGTTTGTTAGTTACATTTTTATTGTTTGTTTGTTACTTTTTTGTTTGTAACTAATTTTTATCAACTAATGGATGGAAATATTGGATTTTGATATGGAGAGATTCATTATCGAGGTAGTAACGAATACAAGAAAAACAACTCATGAGCCGATGTTTGTGAGCTCATGTTCCCGGAAAACTCTCTAAATAAAACCTCTGAAATTTTGGATAAATTTAAGTATTTATTTAAATAGAAGTATTACATTTGAATTATTTTATAAGCAAATGTATTGTATTCTAAAGTGATTCACATTTTAGCTCCTCCAAACATCCCAGTTCAATTTAAATGAAAATTTATTTCATAAAAACATGCGCATTCAACAACACAAATGTAAATTAAACGACACAGAAAGGATCTTAATGTGAAATAAATTAGAAATCCGAGGAGATGTAGCCTATGTTGGTATTTCTTTCGCCATGAAACAAATACCAAGACTTAGAGTGATTGGTTTATCACAAGCTACAAATAACATGAACTATCAAAAACAAAAAAGAACAAAAAATGGATTTGACTAATAAATAGAACTGAAATAAATTTTGTTCTTGTACTAGCAAAAGTGTAGTTACATTATTTACTACAAGAAATTCAAAAGACAAAGAGAAACATAGTCTAGCATAAGTTTCTAAATTTAACTTTTTTACTCATCATATTTCATTTAACCTAATTGTACTAATCTGCGCTCGTTTTTAGCACAATTGTACGAAAATGGTTAAAATGAAAGTTTTCAAATTATAAAAACAAATAAAAACTGCTCGCAATCAGTTGAACGATTTAAAGGATTTTAACTTTGGATTTTGAGAAATGACTTTGTTTTCGAAAGCAAACAAAAATAATTTTCTTCCTCCTCTTATACTGCTTTAGCCCGTAGTCGAGCCCTGACCACCTCAATCTTCGCCTTCCATTTTTTCTATCCTCTGCGCTTCTTCTGCATCCTCGTATTTGGCACGGTGTAGCGGTCCTCTAACGGCATCGTCCCATCTTGCCCTCGGGCATCCCTTAGATCTTCTACTTTCAAATTCTCTGTTAATATCTTCTTTGGTATTCTGTCGTTCTCCATCCTTATTACATGGTCTGCACATTCCAGTCATTTCGGCCTCACAAAGTTAGATACAGCCACATCTCCAAATAATTCATACAGTACTTGGTTGTATCGTGTTCTCCACATTCCATTCTCATTAACTGGACCGCCTGTCGCTCCGGTCTGTCTATCAAAGAGGCTGCTGTACCCGTAAGAGTCCACGTTTCACATCCATAAGTAAGGACCGGTCGAATAAGGGTTTTATAGAGTGTAATTTTAATCGTCTTCAATATATCTCGATTTTTTAACAGTGCCAGTATGGAGAAAAATGTTTTATTGGCTGCTTAGATTCTATTATGTATTTCTTCCATTTCCTCATTCTTATCATTTATTACCGCACCCAAGTAGCAAAACAATTTCTATTTTGCCACCATGCAGTTCTAACTGCTTGATATTTCTACTCCGACTTTTCTTTTTCGTCATAACTTTCGATTTCTCTTTACCTATTTGGAGACCAACTTCTTTGCTGTTACTCTAAATCTTTATACGTTTCTATTGATGGGTTTTTCATTCTTCCTATTATACATATGTCATCAGCATACCGTATTATTTGAACTAAACTTGGTAATAACGTTCTTTGGTGTCTATTTTCACATGTCTTATCACATATTCTAGTACCATATTGAATAACATTGGTGCTAGTCCATTTCCTTGTTTCAGGCTTTGTTTCACCTCAAACTTTTGAGACAGTACATCATTAATATTTACATGTGCCCATGTATTATGAGTGTTGCACCTATTAACCTTATTACCTACCTTGGTATTTCAAATATCTCCAATATTGCCACTAAATGTCCCCGTCTCACCGAGACACGCGCCAGTTTAAACTCTACATATATCTGATGAACATCTGTATTGTATTCCCAGGTTTTCTCTAGTAGTTGTTTCATTGTTTTCTTTTTTGTGGGGCTTTACGACTCGTCGACATCAAAGGTCATTAGAGCCTTAAATACTTGTACAGGTGGGGAAATGCAGTTACGCACTAGGGAGAGCCAACATGACTCTCCACGCGTGTGGGACTCGCCGAATGACTCAACCATACCCACAAAAAAACCCTCCTGAATTACAACATACCAAAATAAATCTCAAAAAATACACCAAAACATTGAGGACAAAAAATGAGGGGGGGAACAAAAATGAGGAAAATGAAAGATACCCTAGCCCTACTAGCATCCGGATCGAAAAGAACAAGAGGTGACCAAGGAAGGTCAGGAAAGAGAATTGCTTCATTGTAAAGAGCTGATCTGTTGTTAATATGCCTCCTCTGAAGTCCGACAGATACTCTCCAATAATTTTCTCTGAATAAGGTTCCAACCTTCTTTTAAGGATAGAAGTGTTTCTAATTTTTACAGATCAATTTGTCACCAGACTTTTCACATACAGGGCACATCACACTTTTGTTCCACTGTTTTGGCAAATTTTCATGTGTCCATATGGAAACGATTAAGTTATGAATTTCCTTCACCATCTTGACAGAACACTCTTTTTATAAGCTCTAAGGTTATGGCATCATATCCTGGGGACTTTCTAAATTTAAAGGATTTTTAATTTTGGATTTTGAGAAAAGTCTTTGTTTTCTAAAGAAAACAAAAATAATTTTATGTTTAATGATATAATGATATAAATAAATCCATATTTGCAAATTATTTGCGTGAAGATACATGGAAAGATGTTTACAAATGCCAAAACACCGACGACAAATTCAATGTATTTGTCTCAATATTCCTAAAACATTACAACTCTAGTTTTCCCATAAAACGCAAGTTAATTAACACAAAGAAATACAATAGATGGATCACCCAAGGGATAAGGATCTCTGCAAAAATCAAACGCCTTTATATTATCTTTCAAAACGCTATAACCAACCACCCGAATTCCATAATTATTTTCGTAAAGATAAGACTATTCTTCGAAAAGTAGT